>JANFCV010000318.1:0-275061 GCA_024500475.1 Phthorimaea operculella
ATCAGATTTTGCTGTTTTGATATTCTTATAGTACTTTGAGATTATTGACAGTAGCAACTCTGGTTATGTAACAAGTGACAATCGTGAAAATCTTATATGGGGTCGAGTGATCTTCTATAAACTTTATAATTCATGGTTCGAGTGTCTAACCGGACATGAGGTCGACTGTACCTCGCAAACTCTCATCCAGAGAGTAAAAATGGACGAACTTTTGTATATTCTCCCATAAAAATACTTAAAACTTTTATCACACCAGGTTTTATGAGTGCTGCACTTCCCTCAATAATGCTCTGTGTTTTTAGGGTTTCGTAGTCTACTAGAAACCCTTATAGTTTCGTCATGTCTGTCTGTCTGTCTGTCTGTCTGTCTGTCTGTCTGTCTGTCTGTCTGTCTGTATGCCGCGCCCAAAAAGTATCCTATGTGTTATTCCAGATGCCCTTTTATATTTCTGCAAAGTTTCATGTTAATCTAATCAGCCGTTTTTGCGTGATGTCGTAACAAACACACACACAAACATCCGCCTTTATAATATTAGTAGGATAGCTTACAATCCGAAGTTACAAAGAAAACTATAACGGATATTGTACCCTTAAAGGTTTCAGAAAAAAAACAGTTTTTCTATTTGCGGTTGGTCATCATACTGCTGCTAACAAACCAGCAACAAAATTAAGTTTGTAATGCTGAAAAACCTGATATTTATACGTTGACTACGAAACCCTATTTGTGGGCGTGTCTGACACGCTCTTGGCCGGTTTTTCTTTTATATTTTCAACCTTGATGTAGGTACTGAGTTCAGACAATAGGTATAGAGAAGTACAGAGTGACATAAATGGAACAAGCTTTGGAGACTAGAGATGTTGTTTGAATAAATGTTATTCGTATATTATACATTGGCAGGAAATCTTTTTTAATGAACATATATCACTCGTACATCCTTTTTGGGGTAGGCAAAGCGTAAAAGACTGTAAAATACGGCCATTTACACCACGTGTGACAAAAGTTTGAGAGTCATTCAGAACACTGTTGTGTCATCATTGTAACAGAGACTGTATCACCATTGTAACAAATTTCAGCCTGACGCCCTTTTTTTATAATAGTGAAAATATTAGAATAATCTTCAAAAACGGTATGATGGTTTCTCAGAACAATTTACTTTCGCGTTAATTTCTGCCTAAATTAACATTTAGATTACAAAAATAATTAATTAAAGGTACTAAACGTATTTTTATTTTTAAATCACTATTTGAATCAGTGAGAGCTTAGTAATAACAGCGTTCGTTACTTTGAATACAAAATTATTATTTTTCGTATCACAAACATCCCTATTAAAAAGCTGACAGTAGAAAGAGCTTTATAGAGAACACTGCTGTTTGTCTAGGAGCCGACCTCGATTCTCACTTAACCTGAAATGAATAGGGGTGTCCAATATAAACATGATACGGTAGAAAACCTCCAGGCCTTAGAGTATATAGAAGCAAGCTATAGATTGTGCGTATGCGTACTGTCAATCGTAAGCAATTGTTCCATAGATAACTACGTCAAAATGTGATTATGATCTTTTCAGACGATTTCGGCTATGGCGACTACTTCTATTCCTTATCAAGTCGGCACTGATGCGCCCGTAGGTGGCTTTTGTAGTGCATTATTCGAAAGCGGTCAGTTGCGCAGGATATAAGTGCGCAGACGTTCCTGCAAACGCAAGCGTACACACTTAGTGCTCCCCTTCCCCGATTCAGTGGAACGGAAATCAGCTACGAATAAAGGAGAGGTCGGATGCTGTGTCTGGCCGACAGTAACTGCACACGCTCTCTGCCGTCACCCTATTGGCCATCCACCTTACTGAGACGCCGATTCCACCAAGCCCTTTCGTACTATCTGCATTGGGTTGCCATTCCCGCCGAAACAGACTTAATTTGTAAAGCAGGAGAGGAGCTGCTTTTGTTGGATCTAGGATAGAAGGGAAAGTAGGTCCAGGAGTGGGAAGGAATATATGGTGAGATTGGGACAGGAACACAGGTAGTGGGATATTTCTGACCAGAAGGTACCTACCCAAGCAAAAACAGTAAAAGCTCGGGAAGCTTTCATACGACAAAATGAATGAGAATTGTAGAGGTTCAATAGTTTTGTCACTGTCGTTTTGCTACTGATGGAAAGAGAGGTTGTGTTCTTACTAGTGCTCGTTCATTCATACCCAGGAACGCACACTCTATATGTTTGCTTATAATACTCTAAGAAGTGTCCAATATAAACATGATACGGTAGAAAACCTCAAGGCTAAAAATATAACGAGACACTTTTGTACTTTTGTCCTGACGTAGCTTGGGGAGTGTGGGCGTTGTTGACACTGACAAGTATCGGATTCTATGTTGTTTTTAAATCACAATGAAGTAAACAAAGACCTAGACAACATTTACTCGACTGCCTCAGAACGGGGATTATGTTTTTCGACAGTATGCGCGTATGTATCAAGTATGTACCTATGTGTGTATGCTTGTATGTGGGTATGTAATGTACGTATGTATTTCATGTTTAATTCGCAAAGATTGGACCTACACCACCCCAGCAATCGAACACAAATTAGGGAGATGGCGCGGGGGACGCCTATACAGATGGCTTACTCAGTACTAGCGACGATTAAAACGATTACTTACGCATACTTAAATAAGCTGAATAAGAAGATAGTTGCCACGAACGAACGTCATATTTCGTGCTTGTATCAGATTTTGCTGTTTTGATATTCTTTCTTATACTCTGAGATTTTGAAAGTAACAAACCTGGCTAATGTAACAAGTGACAGTCGCGAAAATCGTGAATAGAGTCGAGTGATTCTTCTGTAAATTCTCTATTTTGTGAATCGAGCCAGTCGTTATCTGAAGTAACATTTACAGACTTCTGGAAGCGTTGAAAGTAAAACAATGTAAGTATGTCACTTTATTGTTGCGATGACAAGACGAGAAGTCGAGAACCTCATAAAGCGAAGATAAATTGTAATCGCAGTTGTATTTCTGTGTCATAAAAGCGGATATTAATTTATTTCATAATGTGTAGTTTTTGTAGAAACTTGAGGGCCTTACCACAAAAAAGTTAGACCAGCGTTGAACGCGTGTCTAGCGTTTTTTTTGTATGAAGTTTTATTTTAAACACGCGTTCGACACTGGTCTAACTTTTTTGTGGTAAGGCCCTGAGTATCTAATATTTTAATGGGGTAAACTTATAATGGCAATTCTTAAATCAACATGGAATCACGGTATACAAAATTATGTTGAGTGCCATTTATGTTTGTGAACGATGCATGACGCTCAAGATATTCAATTGGAGTAAAAATTCTAAACCTTTTAGCCGTGAGTATTATAGAATTACCCGATATCTTTTCAGCAGAACGATATTAACGATCTTACTATTTACCTTACTATTTCACGGTATAAAGACATAGGATATGTATTTGTAAATGTAAAAATGAAAACCTACATATTTAAAATGACGCACATATCTATAAATAAAATAATTGTACAATAAATACCTCGTTAACCATTACAAAGGTCAGTGGGTGAACATAAAAAGCACTTTAACGTTCCTTCCGGACTATCCCCAAGACGTTTCAGTGATAAATCTAGCAGTAAGGATGTGACTTTAGTAACAACAAATCGATTTTATTTAATCGAGTATTTTTGTCAAAAGAAAATTGATTGTAAAAATTCCGATTTCACATAAAACACATCGATTTTTTAAAGTCTGATTTAGTCATGTGCAACTCAATTTCAAGCAATAATTTCCTAAAATATAACCACCAACAGAGATAAAGTAAAAAATTGTCCCACCGGTGCAGTACAGGGTGTAAGGAACAGTTCTCCGAATACTGTAAATCTACACTCAGACCACGAAACTGAACAACTGCCCTTAAGAAAATATTTGAAGACACGTAATTATTTTTTAATTCCCATAGTAAATGCACTCAGCTGATCGTGATTTTGTATGGGAGGTCAAAATAATTTCCATGTCTCCTGAAAAAAAAACTTACGGGAATTTATTCAGTTTAATGGTCTTAATTTTATACCCCTATTAGTGTTCAGAGAGCTGTCCCTCACACCCTGTATATTACTAAGAACTGAAAATAAAGTGTCGTGATTTTTGATTGATGTTACGCAACGTAATGGTTGTATAAATGTTCTTAAATAAATACAAAAAAATACTAATTACTAAATCTTAAATAATGCGTTATTGCGAAGATGTGGAGCAAAAAATCAATTTTAGAACCAGATTTTTTTATGCAAATGCTATTATATAAAATATCAACTGTTAAAAATCAAATGCTATTATATAAAACCATAGATTATTATAATAATGACGACAGCCAATGTGTCGCAGTGGTTAGTATGCCTGCCTGCCACGCAAAGGTTCTGGGTTCAATTCCCGGTGGGGTCATTCACAAAGTTGATTATTATCACTTTGTGAAGTTGTTCCCAGTCTGGTTAGGACATTGCAGGCTGAACCACCTGATTGTCCGCAAGTAAGTTGGTTCCGTGCTTCGGATGGGCACGTTAAGCCGTCGGTCCCAACCATGTCAGAGGCCTGCTACTTGCAGTAGGCGGTTGAAAAACTCTGTCACCAGGGTTCATCGGGTCGTTGAACGACTCGGTGTCCCACACGAAAAGAAGAAGATTATAATAATCGGTAATTTTTTCACATCACTATCTAGCAGAAATACGTTCCAGTTATAACTTTAGCCTTTTTTCAACTAGATCACAGAAAGATGAAAAATAATGGCGAGATCTACGTGGCTTCTCGTAAAAAGCTTTTAATACCGGTATCAATCTTACTTTTACCTTTGTGCGATAGAAAAACTCGTTTTTGTGAAATATCTTGTGAAATTCTAAAATATTGGGTAAAGAAAATAAAGCCTTTTAAATTTTGGGAGATTCAAAAAATCTTTTGTTCTCATCGGGTTTCAGGATTTTTACTAATAAAAAGAATCTTGTAATTAAGTTTCCATAGATACGTAGCTTCACAAATTCATCATTAGTTAATTGAGGTAGCGTTTCGAAATAATTATTTCTGAGAACTATTAATTCTACTATTTCCTAAAATTTAATTTATAATTGAATATAATACTATCTAGGTCACACACCCCAGCATAGATATTGCAATTTACAGCTGAACGTACGTTTCTTCCAAAAATCAAAATCAAAGCATTTATTTCTCAGTAGGATTTAGAAGATTCGCTTTAAGAAAGTCACATTCTAATTCAAACATAAAAAAGAATATTTGTAGTGCAAAATTTTCTCTTTTTTATTACAAAGTGTGTTCCTAAAACGCGGCTCGGCCGGGCTCGGGCTTCCAGAGTGCGGCGTAACGCGCGATCACCCTTTGTGGCTATCCAGTCACAACCAGCCGCCTTTTTTAAGCCATCGGTCTATCTGACCGGTGAGCTTCCAACGCAACGCTTGTCTAGGAGAAGCCTCCACTCAAAACCCACTTAGCTACTGCCTAGACTCTTACACAATGAAATATACGAAAAAATCTAGGTACCTATGTAACAGACAGCTAGTTCCAAAGATAACCTCTCGAACTTATCCACTCATAATGCTCAAGAGGTCACAATTTCACCCCGAATTGAATCTTGCCTCTCTATCCTTATGTAAGATTGTTGAAAACTACTCCAGCTTGTCGAGATAGAATAGACACGACTACATACCCAACTAGACACCGAAAAGTTAAAATTTCTTCAAGCAAACAATCTAGCCATTAATGATTGTATTCTGATTAACCAGTAGCAGCCGTCGTCTCAAAAATCACCAGTGCAGTGCCAAATGATTATTTCAGATCTGACAGCCGATGTGGCGCAGTAATAATGCGAGTTCTTCGACGCAGGAGGCTCTGAGTTCGATTCTCAGTGGGTCACTCACAAAGTTGATATTTATCACTTTGTGAATTACAACATTGCAGTTAGAACAACCTGATTGTCTGAAAAGCAAGATGGTTTCGTGCTTCGGAGGCTACGCTATGATGTCAGTCCTAGATGCTGCCTATTATTGCTTAGATGGCGGGCGTTACATAACTATTTCAGACGCCTGCTACTTTGTGGTAGACTGTTGAAAACCCCTGTCTCCAGGGTTTGTCGGGTCGTACGATGACTTGGTATGCCACTTGAAAAGAGTACGTACATTGCACTGGTGTCCTACCAGGATCTATCCACATTTAGTGTACCACTTGCCATTTTAGAATGGCACTATCCCGTTCTCTGTTCTCAATGTCCATTAATGCCAAAAAAACAGTAGTGCTAGCTCAAGGTGGAGAAACACCACGTATTTTGCTCGGTGGCGTTCCCTTGAACATAGTTGACAAGTTTTGCTACTTGGGGTCGACTGTGTCGAACAATCTCACCCTCGATGCTGAGATCAATACTCGTATCGGAAAAGCGGCGACCATGTTCGGCAGGCTTAGTACAAGAGTATGGAATAATAAACACCTGACCACAAAAACCAAGATAATTGTTTACCAAACTTGCGTTTTAAGCATACTCTTGTATGGAGCTGAAACCTGGACTTCGTACGCAAAACAAGAACGTCGACTCAACACATTCCATATGCGCTGCGTAAGAAACATCTTGCATATAACTTGGCAGGACAGAGTCACAAACGAGCGAGTTCTAGAAATTGCACAGCTACCTAGCTTTACCGCTTTGCTTAAGCAAAGACAATGTAACAAACCCGACCCCGGCCTATGAAGGGGCTACACGCCTCCAGCCGCCAGTCTCTGTTGTTATGAAGATGATGTCTTGAGTTCTAGATTTCATAGAAACCCATACCTCAAGCATGGCTCGTGATATAAGAGTGATCGTCTAGTTAATTATTGACCCATACGTTGTGTTTAAATAAAGTAATATGTAACCCATAAGTTCTTTTGAAGGTAATTGAGACATCTCTGTACTAATTATTGAAATAAAGTGACTCTGATGAACAGGAGATGGAAAAGGGCAGGAAACTGAACTCCAAACGGGCCCCCAGAACTGCATCGCCCGAGGATTGTGGAATCCCACGCCAACTATACCTATTAGTATTCATAAACACTCCGCAGTCATCTTCACATAACCAACCCCACGCACGCAAATTCTTCATGCATAAAACCCCATTGCAAAGACAACCATTAGGGCGCCCACTAAATACAAACGGCAAACTATCCGCCTCCCCCAGAAGAAGGATAAATATGGTGAGACCTGCCGTCTCCGCCAATAGACGCGCCAAAACCACAGGCGCTTGTAGTGCCCAAAAAGCACCACGAAGAAGGCCAGGTGATAGGAATCATCTAGATTCCGATTCTCACGGAGCAGCACATGTAGAACTGATGCAGCCAGTCCCACCATGACCAACCCAAAATAGATACCTCAGTATCAGTCCAGTAAAATTAGTTCAATGCATACTATCAGCTGAATGCCATGACTCCAACCAAAATCCGCCGAAGGACACGGGCAGTGACCCGAAGGCCAGAACATCCAGATACACCCATGCAAAAGACGTCTGTCCACATCCATTCAAATCCATATGGAGGTCTGATAGGGAAGGAATATTCAATTCCCCAAACATGAGATTCACATTGCGAGCCCAAAGGGCGATCCGGGAAAGCCAAAAGCAAATCCCATACAAGTAGTAAATAGGCTGACGCAACCACGAAAACCCATATGACCGCCTGTGGTCGAACAAATGGTCTCTGATCAGAAACGCCAATGCATAGATATCGAATGCAAAATGACAGTACAGCTGGAACAGATCAGCGACGATGACAGATCACAACCGCCACACGACATCCAAGGACAATCAGCAGCCAAAGATAGGCTGTTCAGTCACAGATCTACCAGGCATCTATGAGCCAGTCATGAATAATTCCACAAATAATACAAGCATTTAGATGATCGATACAAAATCAAGCATCAGAACCCAAATAAGGGTAGGAATAAGGATCGTAGGTACCGTCCACCAAACATATCCATCACTTCAGATAAGCACCCACTTGAACCAACAAGCAAGAGCAAACTCACCGTGAACACACAGTCATATCCACATTCTTCATAGAATAAACAATTATGTCAGCCACGCTTGGTAGACAGAAACATAGGATAGTATACTATCCATTCCACCAGCCACACATATTCCTAGATAAGAGCACCAACTAAGTACCATAAAATATTATTGTGTTAAGTACATGTTGTCCACGGCTGGACACACTCCCACTCCGAAGAACACCCTGTTTGTATAACAAAACATTGCTACAAACAAATGCCCGTCCACCGCCGGACACACTCCAACACTAAAGACTGCCCCCCCTGCAAGACAAAGAACCTGGTGCAAATGATCACCCGTCCACTGCTGGACACAACCAATAAACCAGCAGATATTCAACAATATCCATCCATGTATATTTCATAAACATTAATCACTCAAGTCCACAGTCGCTCAGCAACTATAGTACTCAGAAATCTGTCCATTGATGGGCCAAGCCAAACAGTAGGCAAGTAGATACAATATGCAAGCATGTTTCAACCACAGGAATTTTATCAAATAAATCCTTGATCGCTCAGCAATAGCAATTCATCCACTGATGACCACAGCAATTAATAGATAAGTAGATACCTAATCATATCTACTTATGTAAGTTTTAACACAGGAACTTTATGCTAGTAGCGCATAATAATAAATTATGTTATTAATTTGGTTATTAAAGTCATATACATGGCACGATAGATAGACAAGTAAGGAATAGAAGTAACGGGACCATAGGGCATCCCACCTATCCCCAACATCCAATTCACCCATCCACCAACACACCAAACAGCCCAAATTTCCCTAATTAAGATTAGATGCGAACACCACAAAGCTTACACGAAACAATCAGAACGCAGACTCTTCAAAACGACAACAAAACAAAGCCATTGCAACAAAATGACCTTAGCACTAAAAACCAAAGCATAAGACCATGGTCCGAATCCCATCAGCTTTCAACGAATACAAAACTATCAAGCATAGGTAATCAACATGTTTGCAAACATTCATATAGGGAATACACACTGCTGATAGGATTCGAAAGAAAGCATAAACTGCACTTATCCATCCGGAACTTGAAGCCACCAGCACACGAAGAACCAACAACGACGACATCCACAACGCCGACTCCAGTGCACGCCGAAGCACGCATCCTCCGCATCAAACACCACACCATACACGGGTTCAAAGCACTTTTCACACACGCGCGAATCGAGGGGAGACCAGGCAAACGTCGACACTCCCTGGTCCGCGGCGCGACTCCACCAGGACCGATAGATAAACCAATCACCGCACCAGGCACTCCCTTTCTGTCCCGGGAGACTTCACGATTAAAACTGAACTGCCCGCAGGCCGTATGGCTTGCTATTTTATACCAAAAAGCTTCGAACTTACGAGAAGAATAATGTTCTCGAAATCAGCTACTCATTACGATAGAAGATATTCTCCTCTCTTTCATACACATTTTAGAAGACATTCGACTATTCTAGATTTTTTTAGAATGTCTTGTTTCGCTACTTGTTGCCAGACACCAATTCAGGGAAGGGGCCACGACCCATCCTGACATCCAAGAAAACTTTTAGTGTATATTGAGTAAATCATGGGTTTACCAATATTATTAAACATTTATTGTTGGTTTATAGAATTTTTAGAAAATACATCAATTTTCTATAAACCGAAAGTGTGACTAATAGAATAAACCTTAGGTATTTCAGTCGCTATGGCCTAGTAGGGCCCTGTCTAAAGTGACACCTTGCAGTTTCCGCTACTCGACAATAGATGGCAGCAGATTACACCACCTCGCGCACCCAACCTTACTTCAGTCACACACCCCTATCATTATAAATGCCACAAAAAATTATAAATGCCACTGCAAACGCTGATCAACTATCAGACTAATTATCCAAAATTATTTAGACTTGCAAATATGAACAATATAAAAGGAAAATAAACAAAACATTTCAATATTGCTTCACGCACATAGCGCCATCTCTCAGCCGCATTCCGAACCTCCATACCAATCTTGACAGAACAGAACCAAACCCACAAGTATTGAATCACATCCCACAGCGGCGACACCAATAGATGTCGCTGTCCCGAATCTTTATAATTAATAAAGACCAGGATACAAGCCTTACAACGATTGCGGTGGCTAGGGCATGTGTACCGCATGGAACCTTCGCGTCTACCGCGGCGTGTCCTGCTTGGCGCCGTAGCTAACGCCAAAAGAGGAGTTGGAAGACCGATGCTACGTTTCAAAGATTGCGCCAAACGGGACATGGCTGCGTTTGACATCGACCATCAAAGCTGGGAGAAGCTTGCTGAGAATAGGGATGTATGGAGAAAGCGTGTGTTTGATGGGCGTAAAGCTCACGATGATGCCTGGTTCGCTGGTCTCGCAAACAAAAGGCAAAAACGACATCTAAACATGCATGTGCCAGTCTCTAATTCCACCTTCGTTTGTAGAGCGTGCGGAAAGTCATGCCGCTCCCGTATCGGCTTATACAGCCATGAAAAATCTTGCCTCAGACACTGAATAAATCGTCTGTCACAGACGTATGAGGCCAATGATGATCCCGTTTTTACCAGAGTTGTCGAAAAAGGCGACTACGGGATGAATCCAGGGAATGGGCTGCAGCGTTCCCTGTGAATGGAAAATCTTGCACTGCGCTTGCCAATCCAATCCAAGCGGGGTATGGCAAACATGTCCCAATAAAGAAAGGCCCATGTCCAGCAATGGACTCTTGTGGCTTGTAGTAGTGCCATCTAGTAAGCTATGTAGTCGTTGAAAAATAATTTTGGTAACAGCCTCTGAGACCTCTGAACACATAAATCATATTTCTCGAGAAGTTTGCTTATTAACACTTCTTACTTAGTTTTGCTATACAACGGGTAAAACAGAGCGGAACAATTTCGGTAATAATTTGTACTCTCTGAAACTAGGCTGTTAGTAATACTAAAAGTTACTTGTATGATTATGTGATAAGCGAAGCGAAAATTTTAGGTAATAAAAAACATATCTAGTGTACTTATTTGAAAGTTTTGGGCTCTGTCTCACTATCTCTATTAAATTGCCATTGTTGCTGCCGCCAGGTCACAACCTTTCTGCGCTTTATCCTTTTTTCCTTCTTTTCGAGTGGAACATCGAGTCGCTAAACACTAAATATACTTCGGCCAGGTGTCGGCCAGGTATAAGGCGCTCAGAAGGAGAGGGGTCCTCTCAGGATGGCATGTGCGAGTGTGGCGCCATAGAGTCAATGCTACATCTGATGTCATGCACTACCTGTCATGCTGCTTGCACACAGAAAGACCTGTTCAAAGCCAACCAAAATACCTTTGACGTGGCTTTTTTGGGCACAGAAACTATAACCTGGCATTACTATTACAACACTGCTCGAAAAAAAGAAGAAGAAGATTGTTTTTTCTTATTCTAAATTATAATTAGAAACCTTCGTTTTCCAAAAAGGTAAAGCGAAGAACGGATAATAACTTTCGCTCTGCCTACTACTGTATTTTACTGATTGGGTAGCATAGTGCCAATGAGACAACAAAATATCTACCATCGATAAGCGTGTCTATAAAAAACACAGACAAATGAAACCTTTTTCGCGCAGCGCTACTAGACACGCCTTTTCTCAAAATTTCATACTAGACAAGCCTGTCATTTTTGAATGTTTTTGAACGAGTTTGTCATTTGAGGTGATAGCTCATTTAACCGTTCCGTACACGTCATATTTTGAAATTTTGTATGAAATTCTATGCCACTTAGGGTGCTGTGCGTACGGTTCGGAACAGAGTGCGTTCACCCTAAAGTGTTGCCACAACCGTCTTTTCAAAATACCATATCCGTCGCCAAAACCTAGGAGTGTATGAGATTGAATAAAGAAAGACTGAAAATGGCCCCTTCATCCCCGTGGTCCACCTCCTGGTCCACCTGGTGGACCACGGGTACGTTATTTTTTCCCTGTGGTCCAGGACAGGTGTCAGCTGTCACACAAAAAAGTGGTTTATATCGGAAACTATGCATGCTAGACTATTAGTTTATTTGAAAAAGTTGTAGGCCTTAACAAGATCTACATGACAGGTGTCAGCTGTCATACTAAAAAGTCGTTTAAATCAGAAACTATGCGTGCTAGATTATTAGTTTCTTTGGGAAAGTTGTATGCCTTTACGAGATCTACATGACAGGTGTCAGCTGTCAAACTAAAAAGTCGTTTATATCGGAAACTATGCGTGCTAGACTATTAGTTTCTTCGGAAAAGTTGTAGTCTATAACGAGATCTACATGACAGGTGTCAGCTGTCACACTAAAAAGTCGTTTATATCGGAAACTATGCGTGCTAGACTATTAGTTTCTTTGGGAGTTTTGTAGGCTATAACGAGATCTACATGACAGGTGTCAGCTGTCAAACTAAAAAGTCGTTTATATCGGAAACTATGCGTGCTAAACTTAAATCGTTTTTCATAGTTAAAATTATTTACCTACCAGCTTGCTATTACCTATATAAAATGAAAAAAATACAAATAAAAAAGTACAGTCTGTAATGAAAAAAATACAAGTCAAAAAAGGACGTCAAGTTCGAGAAATATAAGCTGGTGGCAACACTGGGAATGGCAATTCGGTAAACCAAATTGACACGCTATATTGCTCAAAGGGCGTCTCTATCGGGGGCCACGAATGTTATTTTTTGCTCTGTGATAAAAAACCATTATGAAGAATGCCGTTGTGCGCCGCCATACACTGTACAACTTTACAGAATTAACTGTGATTTAAATATTGTGTATTTTTTATTCATTGTGACTATTATAGTTCCGAATCCACCTCTTTGAAGAATTTCGACATTGAAATAAGAAAAAAGCTACAAGTACCTGAAACCTCTGGTCTGAAGTGTAGGTCAGTATCCCAGCTGTGAGTATGTGCAGGTCTCTCTTCCGGATCCAGGACACCTGGAACAAATTGAACCGTTTTGAATAAAGTTCGGCACGTCGCGAGAATTCGTTCTAGAATAGTGCTGGAAGGTAACTTAATACAGGGTGGAAGGGACGGTGTATCAAAAACTTCGCAGGCATGATCAGACCGTAAAACTAAACAACTTTTACTATGGAGCCAATGGTGGGAGACGAAAAAAAAATCTGTCCTCCCATACAAAATTCACGATAATCTTACTGACTTTGTAATACAGTGGGTTTGTATGGGAAGTCAAAAAAAATATTTCGTTTCCACCATATGCTCCCCGGGGATTTTTTTTCGGTTTCATAGTCTGAGCACGCCTGCAAAGTTTCCGTTACACCATCCCTTACACCCCGTATACAGATGTGTTGTGCCGTGTGATGCCGGCTTAGATTGTTGTCAGAGTTTTTGAACCACCTACTACAAGTAGCAGGCCTCCGAAATGGTTGTGTAACGACCGAAGTATAAGAAATCATAAACAGCAAACGGGACCGATGGCTTATCGTGCCCTGGAAGCACGGAACCATCTTGCTTTTTCGGAAAATCAGTTAGTTCAGCTTGCAATGTCCTGACCAGAATGGGAATTAATTCACGAAATCAAAAATACCAACTTTGTGACCCCCCCGGCAATCGAACCCGGAACCTTCTGCGTCGCAGAGCACTGCGCCACATTGGCTGTCAGTTTTAATAGAGTCCTAGAAATACTGCGTCTATTTCCAGAAAACAAAATGGCGGAAAGTCTCCGTTTAGTTCTAGACGACGACGTGGCTCCAGGTGAATGCGAATTCTTTGCATATAACGAGGTTTTTATTGGAGAATGAAACCGTTATCTTAAGTTATGTAGTGTACCTGGCGAAGGAAGGCAAAAAGAGTTGAGTAAAATCGCTTCTTTGCCGCTATAATATCATTTCACTGATATTTTTATCCTGTTATGGTAAAAGAAGAAAGTTGTTTGAGATACTAATAACTTATTCATTTATTTACCACAGTTGATTAGTTTTTGTCATTTTCGTAATCAGGAGGTCGATTTCTGAAAAGTCGTCAATTTGATTGCGCACACGACAGGCTTTCGTCCACGAAATTCTGCTGTCAATGCTTTCATTTTCGTTTACTCCCATTTTTACGCATTTTTGAAATTGTAGAATTTGATCGTAGAAAGTTGTGTTGCCATGGTGATTGTTAGGACTTTATGAGGAAAACAACTTGATTTTCATAAAGTAGCGCTCGTTTATTCCATTTTAGTAAGATACGCATACACAGTCATGGCGGCAAGCAAACACAGACACAGGAGCTAGATAGGTCCATCCACAGACTACATATTAGGGTTGCCAAATAATTCTATTGAATTTCTAACACCCCTCCCCAATAGAATTAATCTCACAACCCTACATTAGTTATACTCAAATTAAACTTACTTATACAATTCAAAGTTTCTAAACAAAAAACACAAATATATTTTCTCTGAGAATGACCCTACATAATAACAGAGAATGACTCAATATAATTTCTTTGAAAATGACCCTACATGACTCAACTTTTAACAAACAGAAAATAATTCAACTTTCAACAAAAACAATGTTACACTTCTTACAGTAAATGACTCTAATTTAATTAAATAACATATCTCTAAATTTTAAAAACAATTGCTTGCCTAAAGGCTTTGTAAACATATCACCTAATTGTTCCCCTGTAGGTACATATTTCAAAATAATAGTACCATTTACTATTTTCTCTTTAATAAAATGATGCCTAATATTAATATGTTTAAGCCTCTTATTAGATTCAGGATGCAATGCAACCTTGATGGCTGATTGGTTGTCCTCATACAACACAACACTTTTGATATTTAAATTCAAACTAAAGTCAGACAGTAACTTTTTCAGCCAGCAAGCCTCCATAACTCCCACACTTATAGCTACAAACTCAGCCTCCGTAGATGAGATTGCCACAGAATTTTGTTTTCTAGAACCCCACATTACTGGACAGCCAAACATTTTAAAACAATAGCCAGTAGTGGACTTACGATCTAATAGATCCCCTCCCCAATCTGCATCTACGTAGCCTTCCAACACATCATTATTATCTTTCTTATAGACCAGACACAGATCAATGGTTGACCTAACATATCGCAGAACATTTAACAGCATTTTGTACAACAAATTGCTGGCACAGTGTTGGTACCTGCTTAGAATAGAAACAGTAGCACACAGGTCAGGTCTTGTACCTTGAACTGCATACATAAGGCTACCAACCAATTGCCTGCATTTTGTTTCAATTTCCTGACTCTCAGGCTTATCTCTTTTTAACAAATCAAAATTGAAATTAACATCAATAGGTGTAGCTGCCGGACTACAATTAGACATTCCAAATCTATCTAGAACTGATTCTAAATAAGCAGACTGATTCAAGGTAGTTTTCCCCTCTTTCAAATTTTGCTCTATATGAATACCAAGATAATCAGATAACTTTAACTGTTTCATTTTGAAACTCTTTGATAAAACAGACTTTACTCTGTCTACTTCTCCGGCATCAGTTCCAAATAGTAATATATCGTCTACATACAAAAGGAGGTAAGTCTTGTTTCTTCCATTACATTTTGTATACAAACAACTATCATTGCTAGATTGAATGAAGCCTTCTTTTTTAATTACCCCGTCAAACTTCTCATTCCAGTACTTGGGAGATTTCTTTAATCCGTACAATGATTTATTTAATTTAACAACAACCTTGCGCTCAGAACTATTAGGCAAATACATGAAAACTTCCTCATCCATGTCCCCGTTTAAAAATGCACTACAAACATCCATCTGACTTATTTCTAAGTTTAGTTTAGTAGCCACTGCAATGAAAGCTCTGACGGTTGGTAATTTAGCAACAGGAGCATATAGCTCATTCAAATCAAAAACATTTTCTTGTTCAAACCCTCTAGCCACCAATCTAGCTTTGAATTTAATATTACCATCCTCATCTATTTTCTTTCTAAAAACCCATTTACTAGTTATAGCCTTTTTCCCCTCTGGTAAAGTAGTTTCAGTCCAAGTTCCATTTTCTCTTAAAGCTTCAAGTTCCGCATCTATGGCTTTCTGCCACTCCTTTTTCTCATTACTTGACAACACTTCATCATAAGTCATCGGCTCTTCTGCCATAAACAGGAAGTAGTCTTTTAGCTTTTCAGGCATTCTTAGCATCCGTGCTCCTCTTCTACTAGATGTAGCAGCATCTTCAGGTTCTTCAGTAGTCATTTCTGGTGTATTTTCTCTTTCTAAGGTTTCTGTTGCATCACTATAACTCTCATTTACAGCCTCACTTGCCTCTGTACTCTCTTCTTGAATTTCTGGTATTATTTCTTCCTCTACAGGTATCTCTTCTCCACTTTCATGTAACTCTTCTTCACTCTCTTGTCTTTCTTCTTCCTCTAACCCATCTTCTACTATTTCAGGTAGCTCATGTAGCTCATACTCAGTTTCTGATCTTCCATCTTTGGTACTTCCAGTTGATATTTCTCCTCTTTTCTGTACTCTATCATTTTTTCTCTCATTTTTTGTGAATATGACATCTCTTTTAATCTGTACAACTCGCTTTTCAGGTAGATATATTCTATATCCTTTGGTACTCTCACCATAGCCCATAAACAGACCTCTTTCACTTTTAGGATACAGACCTCTTTCACTTTTAGGATCCCATTTCCTTCGCAGCTGATCAGGCACATGCACATACACCTCAGTGCCAAACTCTTTTAATTGAGTTATGTCATATTTTTGTCCAAACCATAGTTCATATGGTGTCACACCAGGAACTGAGCTTGTGCCTGTACGGTTTATTGTGAATACAGCCGTGTTTACCGCTTCTCCCCAGAGATATTTGGGCAAATTCTTTGATTGCAACATGGTGCGAGCAGCCTCTGTTACTGTTCTCATCTCTCTCTCTATTTTGCCATTTTGTTCAGGCGTGTATGCCACTGTTGTTTCATGTTTTATGCCTTTCTCATCCAGGTAACTCTTTAATTTTAAAAACTCGGTCCCTTTATCGGTTCGCAATACGTCCATATCCTGTCCCGTCTCTTTCTTTGAAAAGGTAATAAAGTGCTTTATTTTGTCTACAACCTCAGTTTTCTCCTTCATCATGTACACTTGCCGGTAGTGTGTATAATCATCTTTTAGTAGCAGGTAGTATCTTGCCTTACCCAGGGACTTCTCCTCCATAGGACCGCATACATCAGCATGTACTAACTGGCATGGCCTTGTAGACTTTTGTGTGCTGTTCTGAAAGGGCAATCTATGCTGTTTACCTTTATAACACTGCACACTCCGTATTCTCTTCTTCAATGTACTGAATATTTTGTTTCTTCAAGATCTTTCTGCAGTACTCAAAGTTTTGATGTGCAAGTCGAGCATGCCACTCCAACAATGTAAGGCAATCTTGAGTGACATTTACCTGAGCAACATTTGGCTTCATACGGAACTCCATGCAATACATCTTGCCAACTCTATGAGCCACAGCTGCCACATTTCCATTCTGATCCACAATTTCAGCCTCATTTGAATCGGCACACAGAAAGAATTTCTTTGCCAATGCAGTTGACAATGAGAATAGATTTACCTTCAGCTTGGGGACATACAGCACCTCATTTAGTGTGGTATCTATCCACTCACTCCCATCAAAAGCAGTTAGTTCGATTCTTCCAACCCCTACTGCATGTATTACTGAGCCATCACCGATAACCACTTGTCTTGGTTCAGGAAGGTCCTTGTAGTCTAACAACAGATTTCTGTCCCTAGTCATGTGCTCCGTAGCACCACTGTCCATATACCAACTGTTACTCTCACTCAATGAACTAACCATAGCACTTACCACAAAAGCATTATTGGTTTTGGATTTATCTTTACTATGGAATTTACTCTCACGAAAGAACTGAACAGGTTTCCGGCACTGACTTTTAAGATGACCTGCTTTTCCACATGCAAAACACTGTCGTTTCTCCACTTGACTGCGGCAGTCCTTGGCAAGGTGACCAGGGGCATTACACTTATTACAACGCCGCACAAAGCCACCCTTTCTCACAAACATCGCCATATTCTCAGTATCACTCGCAGGCTTTTTGGCTTTGACTCTCTCCTCCTCGACAAGCAGCCGCGCCACCATATCATTAAAGTTCTGCTTATCCGTGTCCACGGATTCCCATGCCGTCACAAAATGACTATATTCATCTGGTAATGCCATTAACACTTTTGTCATGATGAATTTATCAGAAACAGTTTCACCCGCCTGCTTCAATTTGCACGCCATCTCTTGTACTTTCGCTAGGTACACCGAAAGCTCTCCGCCTTCATATTTGCTTTGCAAGAATTTTTGTTGTAACATCAACGTGCTCGTAGCGGACTTTGCTTCGAAAACACTGTGTAGCTTGGCCCACATGTCAGCCGCCGTCTCACATGTCAGGACGTGTATCATTGCCTCTTCGCTAAGCCTCGACACGATGACGCTCTGCGCCTTTATGTCTTTCTTAAGCCATGCTGCAGTCTCTGCCTTATCAGCCGTATCATCCGGCCTTGTAAGTGATCCATCAACCACAGAAAACAACTCCGCTCCCTTCAGCGTCACTGTGATTTGGAATTTCCATACACTCCAGTTACGCTCGCCCTCGAGCTTGATGACGGAGGATGATGACACCGCCATGGTGCTGGAATCCGTCTCGGTCATTTGGTCTCTGTACTCCGCTGTAGCCTGATGTCGTGATTGCCTCCAAGACACTCCACACGACCTCCTTCAGACTCCGCCGCCGACGAAAACAAAACACGACCGACGCACGCCGCTTGTGCTACCACCGCACCTCCGCCAGCGCGACGCCGCTACTCCTGCGATCTTCACCTAAAACAGAATTATGAGCACTGGGCCCATAACCTGTTAGGACTTTATGAGGAAAACAACTTGATTTTCATAAAGTAGCGCTCGTTTATTCCATTTTAGTAAGATACGCATACACAGTCATGGCGGCAAGCAAACACAGACACAGGAGCTAGATAGGTCCATCCACAGACTACATATTAGGGTTGCCAAATAATTCTATTGAATTTCTAACAGTGATGCCCATAAATTTAAACTCTATATTTGTGTTCATTCTACGAAGAAACATTCATTGCCCGTCGTTTATAAAAAAAAAGGTTTTAAGAAAACTGGCCAAGAGCGTGTCAGACACGCCCACGAACAGGGTTTCGTAGTCAACGTTTAGATATCAGGTTTTTCAGCGTTACAAAGTTAATTTTGTTGCCGGTTTGTTTGCAGCTGTGTGGTTACCAACCTCAAATTGAATAAAAAACAAAAAACCCGACTGCGGTAATTTCAAAGTTGTATTTTACGTTTTAAATCCGCCATCTTGAATTTATAAAATGTTATTATAGCCAGTGTCACTCGTGCTACTGAGACAAATCTAACGACACCTCATATGATCCGCCCAGCCGTTTGGGCTGTAGCCCGTGAAAAAGAATTTTAAATATTTACCCGACTGCCTCAGAAGGAAGGTTATGTCTTTCGAGTATGTATGTACGTTCGTATGTATGAATGTATGTATGTATGTATGTGGACAAGAAAAATTTTTCACGGGCTACAGCACAAACGGATAGTTGGATTTTGACATATTAGGTGTCGTTAGATTCGTCGCAGCAGATCGTTATACCATACTTTCAATCGGTAGACTTACGGGTAAGGCCCGTAAGACATTGTCAATGGGAGCTTAGTCTAACAGAAACCTTTTAGTGACTTTGTTTCAAAGAAACCTCACCTTACTTTTACAAGACCTATTCAACGATATCCTACTCAATATATTAGGAGATGTTTTGTAGGAGGGGGTCCAAAAAACATTTGTTAAATTTCTAAATTTGGGACAACACGATCTACCTTCTCACCAAATTTCATGTCGGTAGCTTTAAAACTGACGAAGAGGCACGACAGGCATGACATACAGACAGACAGACTTGACGAAATGATAAGTGTTTCTATAAGACTACGAAACCCTAAAAACCAATAATTTCCACAGACAAACGGATCGAAACTTTTCAACTAAAGTTTCAACTTGATCTTGGCGTAAGGCCGAGCGCATATCTACGTCTAAACAGTCTGCACGAAAGTCTGTATATTAAAAAAATGAAAGAAAGTAATGAAAGAAGTATATTAAAAAAAATGTTAGAGGATACCTTCATGAAATTTTGATGACAGAACATGTTCCAACAAATTTTAGTTTTTATCTGTTTATACTGGGTGTTACAAAACAACCAATAAAGCTTTTCAGCTTTAGGAGGTTGTGAACGACGCGATGAACCTCTTTTGATATTTTTGGTTTTATAGACTTTACCTTTTGACTGATTGCTTTTTTCATGTGGTTTTGATATGGTTTCTTTGTATTTTTTACTAATTTTATTTAATAGAGATATTTACACGCTTTAGATATTGTTTTCCCTTTTTCTTACTGATTACCAGCTCGTCCGCTACATTTTTTTGGTCCTGCCGAATTATATTTTCATGAAATCGTAAAATTGTTTTGTACAAAATCTGACAGATAAAATATTATTTGGAAATATTTTGGAAAACAGAATCTAAAGCTGTGATAGAAACGGTAAGAGCGTGATGAGTTCCAGGCTAGTACAGTGGGCAGGAGACGAGTGGAAAAGCACAAATGTTTGTTCGTAGGTTTGTAGATAAGATAAATGCCGGCATTCGTTCAGCCCGTCCACGACAGGAACAGCAAGATACGTAGATTTTTCTGTTCTTGTTGTGAATGAACCAGACCGTGGGGCTGGACAACCCGCCAGCTTCATAAATTAATTAATTGCACGTATGTTTCACCTATCACTTGGAGGTTTATAGGTATTTGGGTTAACAACCGAAGTTCTATACCTAAAAGGTCTGAAGCTTCTCCGCTTCGTTCAAGTTACCCTGTGCTGCTGCACGCAAAAGACGCAGAATTTAGATAAGTGTAGCATAAGCAGCACAGATTTATTGCAGCAAGCAGCGGCCCGTTGTAAGCAGCACAGATTTTGTAGCGTATGCAGCATAGATTATTGTAGCAAGCAGCGGCCCGCTGTACGCAGCGCAGATTATTGCAGCATTAGCAGCAAAATTATAGCAGCAAGCAGCACGCCCTGTACTAAGCACACCGATCGCACACTTACTAAAGATTTCTCTCCACAGACCGAGTGCAGTCAGTGGAGGGGGTGAGGTGCAGCTCCTGCATTTTCCTGACTCACTCGGCCAACAAAGAATAAGAATTTAGAAAATAACTCTTTTAGATAATTTTAAATGTTGCTACTTTTAATTTCTATTTGAGTTTAACTCTTATTGTATAATTTTTGTAACTTTAATACTTTTAGAATTTCCGAATCCGTCGTTTGCACTCCCACTGCACCCCATACATGCATCAAGAACCGCAACTAGTGATGTGCCGCCGTCAAATACAGTCCGTATTCACGCTGCAGACGCCAGAAGTAGAACGTGTTATGATGAGAAAGTTAGCCAAATAATTCTGTTGTGCAATAATTCAAGACGCTGAATTCCGCAAGCAGGAAGATGCTGCGTTTAGTATAAAACGCCACTGCTGCAAGCGAGAGACGCCGTTAAACGTGGCATAGAATTTAGATAAGTGTAGCAGAAGCAGCACAGAATATGTTGCAGCAAGCAGGGGCTCGCTGTAAGCAGCACAGATTTTGTAGCGTATGCAGCATAGATTATTGTAGCTAGCAGCGGCCCGCTGTACGCAGCGAAGATTATTAGAGCATCAGCAGCAGAGCCATCGCAGCAGACGCACCCCAGAGATTGCAAGACTGAGACAGATCCAACAAGACAAGCAGCACGCAGCAAAGATTGGCACGGTACAAGACACGTCAGACACGCAAGACAAGGCACAAGACAAGCCAACCTGAGAGGTCGTAGCGTCCGTCAAGTCGCCGCTTAGCACCAGCCTCAGATGCCAGCGCGTCGTGAAATCTGTTGGGGTGCCTGGACCAGGCACTGGAGGGGGTGTGAACGACGCGATGAACCCTCTTTCGCTATTTTTGGTTTTATAGACTTTACTTTTTGACTTATTGCTTTTGTCATGTGATTTTGATATGGTTTCTTTGTATTTTTTACTGATTTTATTTATTATAGATATTTACACGCTTTAGATCTTGTTTTCCCTTTTTCTTAGTGATTACCAGCTCGTCCGCTACAGAGGTTAAGGTACGGATACCACTGAACAACTTTCCCCCGGGAGCATGATCAAAAAATTTGGACTTCCCATACAAAATGTATGGGAGCTTTATTGGTTATGATTTCGATTCAAACACTTGTACTCGTTTCACTTATTTTTTATTTTCGTCCCAACCGGTTTCGCTTAAATAAGCATCTTCAGGGGGCAATAACACTCACATACTAAAATAAACAATTAAAATACATTGAAAACAGCCCGATACATTTGATGATAGTGCAATAATCGTTGCAGTATCATCAAACTGATACCTGGACGCTGAAGAAAGCAGACCACAAGCGCATTGCTGCATTTGAAATGTGGTGTTGGAGAATGATGCTCGGGGTGCACTGAACAGAGCATTGGACCAATGAGTCCATACTATCAGAGCTTAAGGTACCCATGAGACTCACCACCAGATGCCTGCGAAGAAGCTTCTGCCCGGAAGAAAAACGACAACCTTGAAAAACTATTAACAACGGGCAAAGTAGACGGCAGAAGACCACAGCTGGGCACCACAGTTTGCGAGGCCATACATGCCACTGAAGATAGAACAAGATGGCGTTACGTAGTCCACGAAAAGTTATTCGACGAGGTCACGACCCTCTGCATTGAGGATATACGACTCAAGGAGGAGGACGCCTTTCTTATCTATCAATCTTGCGTTGATAGCGAAAATAATATGAACGCGATTTCAGTTTTCCTATCCTCATACGGGGACCACGGAAGTCAAATCTATGACGTCTCGTTGTCCCGTGATGAGGACATGCTCACCAGGGATAAGCGATAACGTCATAGATTTAACTTCCCGTGGTCCCCGTATGAGGATAGGGTCAAAGTGGAAATCGCGTGTTCATATTATTTTCGCTATCAACGCAAGATTGATAGATAAAAAAGGCGTCCTCCTTCTTGAGTCGTATATTCTCAATGCAGAGGGTCGTGACCTCGTCGAATAACTTTTCGTGGACTATGTGACGCCATCTTGTTCTAAAATAAATTATACTGAAGCTATCCCCATTGTCCCCGGTAAAAGTTTTCCCGTTAAGAGTGGGAAAAGGTAGGGCAGGCTAGGGGAATATCTTATCATGCCACGCTTTGCCCCACCCTATCAAACCTTTACTTTGAGGCAAAAATTATACGTATTCGCGATTAAAACTTTGGTTTCATCCTCTTAACGGGGACATCGGAATGTCAAATCTATGACGTTTCGTTGTCCCCGTGACGAGGGCACGATCACTGGTTACAATGGGAAAATACGAGTGAACTCCATAGCAGAAATGATAAAATAGCAATTTTTTTTTAAATAGCTACTGATGAAATATTATGATGTGTTGTATTATCGCAAACTAGGCGCATGTAGACGTCGAGTTAATAGCCCGTATAATTATGCAATCTCGCGACAAAACATCTGCAGACTGTTTAGTCGTGATGTGCGCGGTACGGACGACACGATGGTCTTGCGACACGTCTTGTCGGCGTGAGTCTAAACAGTCTGTAGACGTAGATGTGCGCTCGGCCTAATTATTGTTCTATGTTGACACTGATGTTGACTTGACAGATGCCACTTTTAAAATAATTGTTTTGAAACGTTGGACGAATTACCTTAATTGTGTAGAAGTCCATATTAATAAATAAATAATAATAACCCTACATTATAATATCATTGGGACGAATGGAGTCTTTTGCGTAAGTAAGAAAACGCTTGATACTATACTTGATGAACTATCAGATTATGAACACTTATGATGAAGTGTGATGCACACAGCTTACCAATTATTTTTCATCATTTCAGACTTGGTAGGACCAAAGCAAAGAAGGCGTCTGTTACGATAACTTCAATGGAACATGGTGTAGTCCACAGCCAGAACAACTGGTGAAAGAACGACTGGATGACTTCGAGGAGGAGATCCCAACCAATGACTTTCACAGCCAGTTTAAAACTAATCACCAATATAGTCCATTTCTGCCAAGTAACAATAGTACCTTCTTCTTCTTCTACGAGTGGGACACCAAGTCGTCCAACGACTCGATGAACCATAGTGTCAGAGTTTTTCAACCGCCTACTGAAACTAACAAGCCTCTGACACCTAACACCTATATCCATTATTTTATTAAAGTATCTTCCTTAATTTTTCAGAAAAATGACCACTCATGAAGAGACTACTGAAAAATAAATAAAGCAAAAGCTTTTAGAAAGCACTGCAATTTCAGCAGAATAGAATTGAAGAAGAGATAAATGAAATATTAGAAGATAGGTAAAATTACTACCTATTAATGTACTTTGTTAATTTATAGTTATATGAACTGAATAAGCATCTTATTTTCATTCATCATGGTGGCTTATTGTTGATTATGTTTATGTAAGTTCCTAATGTTCTGGAAATCCTTAGTAATAAACGATGTTTGCATACCTATAGTTGTGTTAAAATATATAATAGTGGTGCTATCTAATGATTATTTTAGGTTGGTTAATTTAATTTTGCTTGAAGTAAGATAAATTTTGAAATAAAAGATTTCATTTGCATCATATATTTTATTTATTTAAAAGTAGGTAAGTAATAAATAATAATTAAACTAATGGCGACTGCGATGTGGCGCAGTGGAAGTGCGACTGCCTGCAATGCAGAAGGTTCCGGTTCGATTCTCGGTGGGTGGGTCACTCACAAGGTTGATATTTATCACATCACTTTGTAAATTTGTTTCCAGTCGGTTTAAGACAAAGCAGGCTAAACCATCTGATTGTCCGAAAAGAAATAGGGTTCCTTGCATCGAAGGGCACGTTTGGCTGTCTTTATTTCTTGTACCTACTTGGGTCAGCAAAGGGCGTAGGTATGCAACCATTCTCAAAAAGAGTAACCGTGGTCACCTTAGAAATATACCTACTGCAAATATTTTAAGAGGTGAACCAGCCCATGAAACTAAACAACTGTCCCCAAGGAACATACCTATGTCAAAATATGAAACAAGTTTTAGACTCTTCGCATAATAAAATACTCGAGCGAGTCAGTTTGTATGGGAGGTCCAATTTTTATATATTTTGACCTATGTTCCTTAGGGAAAGTTGTTCAGTTTCATGGGCTTGTTCACTAAAATATTAGCAGTAGTTTTTAATCGTAATCGAAACAGTACCCAAAATCTACAATATTAAAATTAAATAACACTATCGCACAATGCCACGCCTAATTACCTCCGTTGAGGGTAGGCAGAGCGATACCGGCCGTGCAAATACGGTCAAATAGTCGATGTGAACTATCATTTTATTAACGCTTGATTCGTGCACGAATGTTCAAAGAGAGTGCCTCGGGCACTCTTTTGATTGCGTGGACGCTTTGATTGAACATGTCATGCTTTCTTGCAACAGTTTTCACTGACATTCAAAAGCGAGCGCTTGGATTCGCGCACGAAAGTTCGACACGGACGCGGAATCTTGATGATAATGATAATCTTTCTTGCTTTTAAGAACAACTACTATAAAATAAAATGTTTCTTTAATTCAGCTACAAAACAACAGTAAGGTAGACCAGGTAATAAGGCCCACCTAACAACAAACCGAAATAAAACCTTTATTTTATCACCTCAGGTAAAACAACGTTTGCAACGTATAGCAAAATTTACTATTAATTGACCTATATGATTTTTTATGATTTAGACAATAAAAGTTACAATTTTGATCATTTTTGAAAACATCGATTTTGGCCTTCCTAAACTGGGCATGTGTTATAAGGCCCTGCCAATTTATTACGTTTGGAGTTAAAGTAAGCGTTAATTACAAAAAAGTACACTTATATGAATGTTTACATATTATTGAACCTAAATAAAAGCAAAAGTTGTGAAATCATCAATATTTTCCAAAAGACGTCACTTTCTCAGTGAGGAAGAAAACAGCCTGGCAATCGAAATTTCAGGAGCTAAGTGCAAAAATTAGCCATTAATCCCAAAATATTTTGTTTAGCTTAGAAAAGGTATAAATTTTTAAAGTTACTTGATTTTAATTTTTCATACATTGGGCCTTATTACCGGTATATGGTTTGGATAGCCCTGATTGCAGGTTGCAAGGCCCAAAATAAAAATGTGGTGTCAAAATTTATTTTTATTAATAACATAAGTAGATGTAAGGTAACTTCAATTCAAAAATTTATGGGCCTTATAAGACAGCAACAGTGTAGAGAGGCTAACAGGGCTTGTAAGGCCCAAGCAACTACCCTGTGGGGCCTTCCTAACCGATCGGGGCCTTGCAACCAATTTTCACAATTTATGAATAAAATAGCGTTAAAACCAGACATACCTACACGAATATCAATGGAATGATAAATAAATAAACACATTCAACAATAATCTACTAATAAATTGCAGTATTAAATATTGAAAACTACTGTTTAGTGGGAGCGCAAAATAGCAAAACACTGGCCGTGCCTGAGGTCACCGAACAACCAGCCGTCACTGGCAAAATAGCGGCCGCACGCGGCCCGCTCTCGCATCCCTGAGTTCCTATTGGTTCATTTTACGCTTGCTATGAATTTGGCGCCAACCGAACGTATTTTAAACGGTTTTCTGCGTTTGGGCCTTCGAAGACTGGGGGCCTTACACCCCCGATGTACCTTATAAATTAATAGGTAGATGTTAAGGGATGAGATGGCATCATGTAGTCACATTAAGATGTAGTAGATATTAGAAGATGCATTCATTAGTTAGCATCTAGGTAGGTATAAATAAAATGATAGTTCACATCTAAGGTAACAATAAAGTATGTAGGTACCTACTTATAGGTACACAAAACAATGAAATGGATTTATTTGATTAAGATTATACCTACAAGCCATGTGATACCGGCTTAGAATAGCATCACCCCAATTCTACCCTCGGTGTCGTAAAAGCGACTAAGGGATAAATTCACTAAGAGAGTGGACTGCAGCGTTTCCGTAAATGCAAAATCTTACATTGCGCTCACCAATCCGCCTGCCAAGTGTGGTGACCGTGGTGTATGACAAGGATTGAGGTCGGGTTGCATAAAGTTTTAAGTCATATTTTTACTAGGCATATGATCAACAGTCATAATGAATTCAAGTCATAATATTAATACGCATAACCGTTTTAGCATATACTAAAAAGTCATAACTTCAACAAACATAATGATAAATAGGCATATTATACATCAGCGTCATTTTTAAAACGCATAATATTAATAACGCATAATATTCAAAACACTACTAAAAAGGCAAGCATACTACTCTAACCCACTCTAAACTTCCGAAAATGGGCAATAGGTTATTTTTTTACTGTCGCTGTGCCCCCCATCCCAGCAAGCCAGCGGCAGCCATTCATGCAAGCAAGCAAGCAACATGCATGCAAGAAAGCAATCAAGCAAGCAGCATGCATTGCATGCATGCAATGAAGCACAAGCAGGCATGCATACATGTCAACCTTACCCGCAGGCTATGACGGAAGCGAGCCAGCTTGCTACGCTCGCTTTGCTCACTTCCGTCATAGCCTGCTGAACCTAACCTTACCAATTCGGGGTGCCCCGAACTCTCGTGCTCGCTTCGCTCGCACGCGCCCTGTTTATGTACGCGTTAGGGCCGCCGCCGACAGAGTGGACACTTTTCCGCGCGCCGTCGCGCGACTCTAACAGAGAAATCGGAAAATGAACCGTACGCAACTGACGTAACGGCGATAATGGCCGGCGGCGGAAAAAGTCCGAGCGCCATTTGTTCGCGCGGCGCCGCGCGACTCCGCGCGGCGCCTCTTGAGTGCGCTTGCATCCGCCGGGCGGCCCAAGGCCGCAAGCGGACATTCTCCCGGTGTTGCCATCACAATAGAAATAAAAAAGATAATGTTTCTCAAAGAAAAGTGTCGATTACTAAAATAAATAAAAAAAAAATATCTAAACATTGTTTTGAATAAATATTTATAATATAAGTACCTACAACCTTGGTGTTTATTGGGTCGTTAGGGTTTATTACGTGGGTCGTTGGTGTTTGTTGGGTCGTAAGGGTTTGTTACGTGGGACGTTCATGTTTGATGAGTCAACAGGGTTTATTACGTGGGTCGTTCATGTTTGATAAGTCGTAAGGGTTTATTACGTGGGTCGTTCATGTTTGATGGGTCGTAAGGGTTTATTACGTGGGTCGTTGGTGTATTTTGGGTCTTAAGGGTTTATAACGTGGGTCGTTGGGGTTTTGATGGGTCGTAGGGTTTATAACGTGGGTCGTTGTTGTTTGATGGGTCGTAAAGGTTTCTTACGTGGGTCGTTGGTGTTTGATGGGTCGTAAGGGTATCTTACGTAGATCGTTGGTGTTTGTTGGGTCGTAAGGGTTTATTACGTGGGTCGTTGATGTTTGATGGGTCGTATGAGTTTATTTTGTGGGTCGTTGATGTTTATTGGGTTGTAGGGTTTATTACGTGGGTCGTTGGTTTTGATGGGTCTTAAGTCTATTACGTGGGTCGTTGCTGTTTGATGGGTCGTAAGGTTTATTACGACCCATCAAACACCAACGACCCACGTAATGCCCGACCCAACAAATACCAACGACCCACGTAATAAACCCTACGACCCATCAAACATCAACGACCCACATAAGAAACCCTTACGACCCATTAAACATCAACGACGCATGTAATAAACCATTACGACCCAACAAACACCAACGACACATGTAAGAACCTCTAACGACCCATCAAACATCAACGACCCACGTAATAAACCCTTACGACCCATCTAACATCAACGACCCACGTAATAAGCCCATGACCCATGTAAGAAACTCTAACGACCCATCAAACATCAACGACCCACGTAATAAACCCACGACCTAACAAATACCAACGACCCATACAAATAACCCATACGATCCATCAAACACCAACGAGCCACACAAATGACCATTTTTTTCAAACGTGGCAAAAATTAGTTCAGTGACAATCGTAACGTAATGTTCTTTAATTTTTAATAGGTTGGATTCATCTGAACCACCCAATTTATTTTAATAAGATTAGCGGGCAACACTGTCTAGCGAACCGGCGGACGCACGCGCCACGTGGCGACGCCGCGCGGAAGAATGCCGCTTGGTGTGCTCCGCGACCAAGAGGCGTCGCGCGAAAAGTGTCGCCGGCGTCCGGTCTATGTGCGCCGGCCCTTACACGCCTAATTTACAGCAAGATGTGTTTGAATCTAATGTCTTCCATTAAAATATATTTCTCATTGATCATTATGATTTATGACAGACAATTATGCGACTCAAAATTAGTCTAAAAGAAAATAGGTCAAGCTAATGGTATGACTATAAATGCGTATGACATATAAAATTTATGCCGAACAAACAGTATGACAAAGAAATTTATGCGAACCGTGTTATGCCAAACTATATTAGGAACTTCAACAATATGCAAAACGACGGTATCCCGTATGACAAATACCCCAATCGAGGGAGTGTACTTATGTCCAGCAGAAGACTATTGTGGCTGTTGAAGAAGAAAAGACAGTAGCCGTGTTAAGTCGGCTTATAATAGCCATACCGCAATTCTACTACCCGTGGGTGTCGTAGAAAGGAACTAAGGGATAATTATCCAGGATATGGGTAGCAGTGCACTGTGCTCGCCAATCCGCCTTCCAAGTATGATGGCAATAGGTGCCCTTTGATAAGGAAAGGCACATTTCCAGCAGTGGACAGTTGTGGCTGTTGAGGTTAAGGTTATATAAATGAGTATAGGTACACATAACACAATTAAAATAATTTTATTTTACTTATACTTATGTTATCGATAAACTCCAAAATTAATGAACCGATTACAAAAAATCTTTCACTATTAGAAAACTACAACATCATTAAGTGATATAGGTAATTTTACTGCGAGTGAATATCTCATTCACAAGGGAAAACAGTTAAGTGATAAAACCGCTCGGCTGACCGCAATATTACGTCTTTGCGGCGAACCATCTCTACTCTACCAATCTTCCTGAAATTTAGCATTTAGATTGTTAACTCATCGGAAACGGACAAAGACTACCTTTGCTAGCATTTGAGGGTCTGGAGTACTTAATGTAGACCACCAGGAAGTAGCCCATCTAAACTTTATAAGATTCTTCTTCTTCTTCGCGTGGAACACAATCAGGTAATTCAGCCTGCAATGTCCTAGCCAGACTGGGAACAGATTCACAAAGTGATAAATATCAACTTTGTGTGTGACCCCACCGGTAATTGAACCCGAAACCTTCTACGTCGCAGGCAGTCGTACCTACAAACCACTGCGCCACATCGGCTATGTATAAGATAGAAAAATAATCCACAGCAAAAGTTGTTCTGTTTGATGAGTCGCTTCTGCTGTCACATCGACATCGAGAGTCTGAAGTAACTGATGTAGATCACCACGTACCCATCTTAACTATAGGTAGGTACATAGACACAGAAACGGATCCATAGAAAAGTTGTTTAGTATGATGAGCCGCTTTTCTAGCGTATGGACAAACATCGAGGGTCTGGAGCAGCTCACTTGGAATGCCAGGAACTCGGCTAAACTTTATACCTACAACAGAAATAGGTCCATATCAAACGTTGTTCACCATAACGAGCCACTTTTGCTTATTTATCCAAACCACTTAACCGTCTTCGCGAAATTTAGCATTGTTAGCATATCGGAAAGGGACATGGACTACTATTTGTCAGCACTTGAGGATCTGGATACCTACCCGATGGAGGGCACCAGGAGCACTACTAAACTTTATGAGATATGGAATGTGGCTTATGTGACTTTATAGCAAAAGTTGTTCAGCATGACAACTGCTGGTAGTTTTATATCGAGGATGTGGAGTACCTAGAGTGGAACATCAGAAGGCTAGCTCAACTGAAAGAGATAAGTGAAGGCTTCGTAGAAAGTTTTTCAACATGATAAGCCTCTTTTGCTGGTACGTAGTAACTGACTTTTTATTAAGTGTAAAGATCCGATTTCCACGGGAAAACGGGTAGGTAAGCTCACTTAACCGCTGAGCGGGCCGCTACGCCGCTACTAGGTAATAAAATAATACATAGATAGGTACATACGCACGCTTTCTAGAATAATAACTAATTTCTTGGGATGCGGATGGATGGATATTTCACCCACTTTTCATAAACCGTAGGGTTATTAAACGTTGAAACTTCTTCTGCCACACTTTTCATATACTTAATACTTTCTTAGATGAAAATTCCATGTTAGCAGAACCTGTAAGAAAAAAAGAAGTTTAATAGCTGCATAGAAAAAAAGCTTATTTATTAGCCACATTTGGAAATGATATACATAGCACAGACAATGGTCTTTTAAGCTGTTATTTTACACCTTGAGAAAGAGGTGTTCAAGGATCGTAGCAAGTGAAAGGGTATAGTCTCTGCCTACCCGTTCGGAAAAGAGGCGTGATTTTATGTATGAATGTAGAAATAAGCGCTTGCAAATCTGTTGGCGGCTACACCAAACGCAGTTAATGTGGCTACATGTTGGTCAAAGGATATTAGTTTCGTCTTCGATTCGCAAAGAAGAAGAAGCGCTAGCGAGTCTCGATTTAACTTTTTATATGGTGTTATGGTGTATTATGTATAGCTTTTAGTTTAATTGTAAATAGGTGTATAAGATAGGCAGTATTATATTTATTGTCCTAGCTACATATTAGATCTCGTTAAACATTACCTACCTATTAGATAGACAAATAGAAAGTATCAACTGTTATTTATTATTACCAACTGCAAGTATTTAATGAATTTTGATGCTGGCTTAGAATAGCATCACACTGATTCTATACGTAGGTGTCGTAAAAAGTGACTATATGATAAGTAGATAATTATCCAGGCAATGGACAGCAGCATTCCCTGTGAATTGAACATCTTGCGCTCGCAAATTCACCTGCCAAGCGTGGCAATTATGGCAATACCCCCTACAGGGGGGATGCCCGTGTCCAGCAGTGGACTGTTGTGGCTGGTAGGGTACTTTATTTGCTTAGAATTTCATAGATTGCTTGATTGATTTTACCTTGGTCTCTACTGTTCAATCAAAAGTCCAACGGCCTTCTTCTATAACATTAGGCCTAAGCTCTTGAACAATGGTAATTTACAGGGGATAAAAGCCTGTAGTTTTTCATAAACTGGAATTCAGTACGGCACACAAGTTGTCTGCGTTTTTGGGATGTTTTTCGTTCCGTTACTTTACTTTTCATCTATGTAGGTAAATAATTTTCCTTATTAACAATTATTCAATTAGTTTATCAACTTAAAAACCACAATTTAAACGGAAAATACTAAAAAACTTGTAAAAAACCGTGATACAAATACGAAAAAGTAACCAAACAAACATTGTCACTTGTCAGTCTGACATTATATCCGTGCACGCAAGTTCAGTTGCGAATGGTTTTGACAGTTTTGTATGAAATTCTCATACTCGCTTTTAGTTCAAAAATGCCGATTTTAGGAGTCCAGGATTTCGCCTACGAAATAGCGATTGCGTGCGCGAAATCGAATGACGACTATTCAGAAATCTACCCCGGGGCAAAAGGCCTGCGGAATTGATTTTATTACAAAACAAGCCTGCCGAAAGCAGTAGTTTTTCAGCATTTTAGGCCTTCAGATTAGGTGGTTTGACCTGCAATGTCTTAACCAGACTGGAAATAAACTCACAAAGTGATAGATAAGTAAATATTATCAACTTTATGAATGACCCACCGGGAATCGAATCCGAATTCTTCCGTGTCTTAGGCAGTTGTGGCTGTTACTTCACGACTAAAGAATATGAGAGCGAGTCTCCGAATACTTCTCAACCGCACGTCGTGGAATTTCGTACTAAAGTTGTACGTACCTACGTACCTAACTTCGACTTTTGTACTTCAGCACGACGCAGTACTAGGTAATTTGTAAAGAAAGGTTTGTTCAATAAACAGCATTCTAGCTGATTTTGCAGCGCTAAAATAGGAAACTTTCGACGGATTCTCAAGTGTCATGTACACCTGAGATAACGTTTCTTTACACGGAAAGTCAGTACCTTAATAAAATATTCATTGTTTTGTGTGTATTCAATTGTTCCAAGTCTCTTATTGATTTTTTGTTAATATATTTTGTTGATTAAATAAATGTTGCTGCATATACGATTCAATAAAAAGCAACACATACATAGATTGAAAAAAAAAAACCTTTTGGATTGTTCATGTGTGAGCGGGAGAGAATGTACGTAGTACAAAGTTCTATTTACTACGCAATACTTTTTGAACAAAAGTGTGTGTGCGGAATACCGTAAAATACTTAGCTATTAAGGAAATTAAACCAAAATTAATGTGAGGTTTCAAGTAAAGTAATGCGCAAAAGGGAGACGGTCTTTTGTGTGTACCAAAAGTCAACTTTCGTAATTAATTAGCGCAACAGAAAATAGAATTTATGACTTTTGATTTATCTGCTTGGCAGTTAGGGTGAATGTAGTATTAAGTGTAATTTGCCTATAATACGGAAATTTCTTATTATAATTTTTTACACAGCAAAATATCGTAACTAAACTATGCGTAAGTGCGTTCTGACCCCAAAACATTGTGGCGTAGCAAAACCGTAGCATTTATCGTAGCAAATACTACGCAAAAATATTGTGTTCGAAAATGATCCAGCGTGCAACATACCTACTAATTCGTATCCTCGTTTACATAATAATATTATTCGTGAGTAATTGGATCTTTGTGTGTGTGTGATATTAGGGCTCCCATCAAAATTAAAAGCTGCGCAGAGCAACGGTGCTAAAAACCATAGCGACTAATCATGTTTATAAATTTTTGTTTCCCCTACCGCGTCTATTTGGTGAAAACTCGCCCTAATGAGATAATTAAGAATGCTAGTTTTTATGTGAATGTAACAATTCGAAATGAGCTGCAATTTTCTACAGCGATTACTCAGAAACGAAATTTTATTACAAACCCTCTGAGTAATGAGAAATTTTAGCGCAAAACTAATTTCTGTGCAAAAGTTTCATAAAACAATTAGCGTTTTCATAGAATGCCTACTCCATCACTACTCTATTAAATAAGTTAGGAAAATGTTTCTACGTTTTGGAATCTTTTCTTTGAATCATCATTTTGGTCACAAAATAGCGAGTTTTAAAAAGGTCACTCGTCCCTATTTTGGCACGCGGGGTGCCAGATGATTCACTCAGTACTAGCGTCAATTTTGACACTGACTGACTTTAACTAGAAATAACAGAAACCTCAGAGAAACTCCAGGTTAATAAAAAAGAAGTTGGTTAGCACGAACGTCATATTTCTTGGAATGAAAATTGGCTAAGAATCATAAATGACGTTCTTCTTTCAGATTTTGCTGTGTTGATATTCTTATATTTTGAGATTTTTTCACAAAAGCAACCCTGGCTATGTAACAAGTGACAATCGCGAGAGTCGAGTGAACTTTCTGTAAACACTTTATTTTGTGGTGTCCTATTTATACAACGCATCGTCAGCCGATGTGGCGCAGTGGTTAGTATGACTACCTGCCACGCAGAAGGTTCCGGGTTCAATGCCCGGTGGGGTCACTCACAAAGTTGTTATTTTATCACTTTGCGAGTCTGTTCCCAGTCTGGTTAGGACATTGCAGGCTGAAGCACCTGATTGTCCGAAAAGAAAGATGGTTCGGTGCTTCGGATGGGCACGTTAAGATGTCGATCCCGGTTGCTATCTATGATGGCGGTCGTTACACATCCATGTCAGAGGCCTACTGCTTGCAGTAGGCGGTTGAAAACTCTGACACCAGGGATCATCGGGTCGTTGGACGACTCAGTGTCCCACTCAAATAGAAGAAGACTAGAAAAAGAAAAAGAAGGTATCCAGTACATATTCTATTTATACAACGTGTCGTCTAGGTCGCACTGAAATAGCGTATTTATGCAGCCTCAGTGGGTTGCAGGTATCGATTTCAGTTCTATTTCCAGAGAAGTCTTTGTAGAGTGCATTGTAGGACAGTTGCTTTGTTACTAGATTACTACATTGTTTTTCGAGAGTATTTGTTTTTGGTGCCGGCTTAGAATATTATCATCACTACATATCTTTCCCGTGGGTGTTGTATAAAGCGACTAAGTGAGTTGAGAGTTTATGTGTATTGCAATTTTAGGTGACAGGCTGACAACCTTTCACTATGGTGATACACAATCTTCAAAATGACGCTCAAATTTTTGTTAGACGTGTAGTAAATGGCGGTTTTTACAGCCATTCTCGCTTTGCCTACCCCGCAAGGGATATAGGCTTAATATATACATGTATAAGGGTAGTCTTATTAAGGTTGTATCCTTAGGTTGTATCACAAAGTGACAGACTTTCAGCCCGTCTCAAATTCCTTATTAATTTGTTACGACACATACGGGAAAGATATGGGGTGATGCTATTCAAAGCCGGTACCACGCGGCACTACAATTTACAGTTATGGTTTCAATAAGATGCAGGCAGTTATCGATTTGAGTTCTATTCCTGGAAGTCTCAGTGGATTGCAAGAGTATTGTACCGGAAAGGAGGTTTAGTCGTTTGATAGACTTGTGAACGAAAATAAACAATGTTACAAGCCTTGAGGATAAACCGAAATAAGTTTGTATATGTATCACACCTACCTACATTCCAAACGGGGTAAGCAGAGCGTGAGCGGCTGTAAAAAACTTAAATAATTTAAGAGTCATTCAGAAGACTGTATCACCATAGTGGCAGGTTGTCAGCCGGTCGACTAAAATTGCAATACACATAAATAAATAAATAAATATCCCTGGAGGAGATACACAGCGCCATCTAGCCCCAAACTAAGCAAAGCTTGTACTATGGGAACTAGACAACATACTTTTTTTTTGTAAATAAATACATATTATACATAGAAAATACCCAGACTAAACACAAATATTTGAAAATTGACTTTACAAATATTTGTGTCGGTGGGAATCAAACCCACGACCCTCGGCGTAGAAGGCAGGGGTACTATCCACTACGCCATCGGGACAGTCGAACATAAACTCCCAAATTCCTTATTCTTTTCTTACGACTCCTACGGGAAAGATATGGGGTGATGCTTTTCTAAGCCGACACCACGCAGCAGTATAAAGTTGCAGTTACGGTTCCAATAAGCTACAGGCATTTATCGATTTGAGTTCTATTCCTGAAAGTCTCAGTGGATTGCAAGAGTATTGCACTGGATAAGAGGTCTAGCCGAAAATTAACAATGTTGCATTATCATCATCTTTCTGCCCTAAACCTAAAGAAAATTGGGTCGGTGCAACATTATTTGTTAGAATGGATGGAACACAAAACCATGTCGCAAAAGGATTTGGCTATGTTTTATGGCCGGCCGCCGCCTGCCTGACGTCAACCCTCTTTGGTAATGCTATTTATTTGTAGGTAACATCACCGCCACCATGCGGTTGACCATAATTTTCAGATCTTCAGCCGAGGTCCAAAACTCTGTTTCGCCTTTTACCAAACACCCTGAGTGGACAAGGGGTGGCAGTATTCTTAGCTACCACACGGCATTTCCAAACGGTAAACCGCACATCTCGGTTTACCCAACTCATCTTGAAAATTTTCTAAGTCCAATACTTTTTCTGTTTCATTTTACCTACATTCACAGCATGGCCCTATTTGAATGTAGAGATGAAACAAAATCGTAAAAGCTAGGTTATTTAAATAATGAAACATTGTGTTACCGGCAAGCGGGCATTTCTTCAAACTGGTGATTCTAGGCATCTATATGAACATCTTTGGGCCGTCTTCGAAATGTGGAAAAAGAATACAGCTGTTCGATACCCACATTTTGCTTGAGTAGGTAGCAGGGTAGAACAATCTTTGTATGGAACAGCTGACTTTTTTCTCGTGATTTTACACATGGCCCTATAGTAAAAGATGTTAGAATCACCAGATTTAATAAATGTCCGTTTTCCAGTAACACACTGTATAAAACAATATACCTACCTAATAAAAGATTGTCCTATTCAAATAATGAGACTAAACTAATTCCTATATCCAAGTACAGCTATGAATCGTATCTATACCTTAGCCAACTACTACGTAAGATCAACGATAACATTTCAATAGGCGAGAGAGTTTACTTGCACTAACAAGGTTCACACATGTGCTATACAAAATTGCGGTTCATCACAGCCATCATAAAATAAATGATAACTTGTGACAACTGCGATTTCAATACGGTGACGTGCACCGGGGTGATCCCGGCTTAGACTAGCATCGCCCCAATTCTAGTCGTGGGTGTCGTAAAAACCAACTAAGGGATATTCATCCAAGGAATGAGCAGCAGCATTCCCAATTCGCACTGCCAATCCTTGGACGGTTAGTGTTGCAATACCTATTTTCTGGGGGTACCCAGAAAAGGGTTGGCCCCTTTTTAGCAGCGGAATTTTGTGGTTGTTGTCGTAGTGCCATGGTAGTCGGTTTTTGCATATGCGATTTTTAAATATGGCCTTTGCCATCATGCAATGTGATGTGAAATTAGCTAATCACGTTATATACAGAAAAGATAGAAATAACAGGCATGGGGTTTTGTATTTGACTGAACACCGGATCCTGGAAAACGCGTGTGCAAACTGTTTTAGTAAGTCTAATATATTCTGCCAAATAGCCGCTCCTAGATTGTGTCAGGTTACTGACAGCTTTACGGGTTAATATGTGGATAGTAGTTAGGCATTGTATTCAGGACTTATGTTAGTTAGTTTATTAGCGTTGTCACAGCAAGTAGGTTAATTGATCAAAGGTTAATCGTGATTAACCTTAATAATAAGCTGCTAATAAAATAATTACCTATGACATTACAACAGATGGTTCACTCGAACCTGTTCAGCATTCAATGACAATCGCAAATTTTGTTACATAGTCAGGGTTGCTACTGTCAACAATATCAAAGTAAAAGAATATCAAAACAGGCCATGTGATAGCGGCTAAGATAATACTGCCATCCCCAGTCCACACAGGGTATGAGGCGAAATAGAGTCTTTTGACCTCGGCTGAATATCTGTCCATTCGCATGGTGGCGGTGATACCACCTACAAAAACATTCCGAAAGAGGGTTGACGTCAGGCAGGCGTCACAAAACATTGCCAAATCCTTTTGCAACATGATTGTGCTCTCACAAAATATGTTGCGCCGACCCCAACTGTCTTTTGATAAGGACAGGCAGACGATGATTGTGTAATCCGAGAGAGGTAATAGACTAAGCTCCTATTGACAAAGTCTTGCCTCATCAGGCTACCGATTGGAAGAATGACCTACTAAACATTATCTATCGAAAATTCCAATCGGTTGCCATTTTAGGTAAGAATTTGTCAATGGGAGCTTAGTCTATAAGTTAGTCGGGTTAAATATAGTGGAAAACTCGTGATTCAGAGGTAGAAACCACTAGGTGGTGAACTCGTAATTTATATTCTTAAAACGAGTATAACTTACTATAAGTTTTGCAAATTCATAAAATAAAATACCTTCTCATATTTTAAAAAAGACGTAGAAAGGCTTCCCAAGAATATCTCTCATAAAGAAAATGAACAAACATCGTTTAAGTCGTTTCAAAGCGACTCCATCTTTAATTGCATGTGTGTGCGAAAATGAATTCTCTAGACAATTTCCTACTCGTATTAAGGAGCCGTTTAGGTCATTTGAAACAGTTCTTCTTCAAGAAAATAGGATATTGACGAAATTCCTTCTCTTAAAAACTGCTCAGATAACTACCAAAAAACTACCAAAGAACGAGAACTACAGCTCTCCTAATTTTTTATTTTTATGTTGCATCAATCTAATGTCAACAGCTAGACGGAAGTCTTCTCTCTTCTCCGTACGCCATAATGCACATTTACAGTAACAACAAGTCATTTACCTATAAATGAAAATAATAAATTGAAAAAATGTTATGCATCGACCGGGGCTCGAACCAAGCCGCATGTGTCAAAGCCCACTGCACCGATCGATGCATTAATCGATGCTCGCCAAATTTCAATTTCTTGATGCTCGTCTCCAAGCGACAATCTAGCGACATCTGTCGAAAATATCAACCCATGCGGCCCGGGTCCGAGCATTCGAGCCCATGTTCATACATGTTTTCAATTTCTAATTTTATAAAATTTTCCGTTTTTGTTTCTTCATAAAACATAATTCTGAAATCCTTTGGCCAAATTATTTACAGCGGCCGATGCGGTGTATTTCAATCATGTCTCAATACTTAGTTACGCAAAACTTACCTATTAGTAACTCAAACTACTTAGTCGATAACTTTTGAAGTGAAACTTGGATGTCTCTCATAAGTTCGAGTAATTAAACATACTCAAGTCTAGAATATTCTAGAAGCGGTTGCTCATGTTACAGCAAATTTGGTTCTAATTTGGCAAACATTTGGAGTCTTGAATGAAAATATAATACGTGTTACGTAGTCATCCGAGGAATATGTGTGCCACACAAAAAAGAAGAAGATAATTTTAAACATGGCCGGAATCAGACGGAGAGATCATCATCATCATAATAATCGGAGAAAGCAACCGAGACCGGCACATTATCCTTCGAAGTACGAAAACATCTTGCTAAAGAACAAAATGGTGATTTAGCCTAGCCATACCGTCCTAAGTAGACTAGACAAAGTCTCAAATTCTCAATAGAAAGCAACCTTGGGGACAACTTCTGTCGTAGGTACTGTTTTATGTTTGTTTTTTTTGAGTCAGTATCGGGAAGTCAGTTAATCATCCCAAAGAGTGTGGACGTCAGGCAGGCGGCCGATAATAAAACATACACAATCATTTTGCTACATAATTTTGTGTTCTAACAAATCATGTTGCGCCGATCCCAACTGGTTTGCAATAAGGGCAGGAAAATGGCATGAGAAAGCAACATTCGGAGACAAACTATCTTCAGTCTTACTGTTTCGTTTGTTTGGGTCAGTATCGGAAGGTCAGTAACTGTATCTTCAATAATACTTACGGCCTTATCCCCCAACTGCTCCACTCTGCAGTGCAAGAAAGCGGTCTGCCCAACCACGGTGGTGACGTTGCGAGACACGTTGTACTCGAAGTATGGGAAGTAGCCATAGTAGAATGTCATACGTTCGATCGGTACATCGATAATTCAGTAGCAGAGGGCTGGGGAGTTGAACGTTCGAGCCCCGGTAGATGCATGTAACTTTTTCAATTTCTTATTTTTACTTTTGTTTTATATATTTTTTAAGTTAATTACCGGAAGGTCGGTTAATATTAAGATACTTGTAATACTTACGGCCTTATCCCCCAACTGTTCCACTCTGCAGTGCAGGAAAGCGGTCTGCCCAACCACGGTGGTGACGTTGCGAGGCACGTTGTACTCGAAGTATGGGAAGTAGCCATAGTGAAATGTCATAATACACTTGATTGGTGCATCGATAGCTTAGCGATGGGGCGTTGACCCATGCGGCCCGGGTTCGAGCCCCGATCATCAAGCATATAATTCTTTCAATTTCTTATTTTCATTTATGTTTTTATATGTATTTTGAGTCAGTATCGGGAGGTCAGTTAATGTGAAGATAATACTCACGGCCTTATCCCCCAACTGTTCCACTCTGCAGTGCAAGAAAGCCGTCTGCCCAACCACGGTGGTGACGTTGCGAGGCACGTTGTACTCGAAGTATGGGAACGAACCCACGCTGTCCTCGCCATAGTGGATTCCTGTGGACAAAAGATTATTGTTTAAACATCAAATCCTCATAACAGATACAACAGATTACTGCTGGACATGGCCTCATCTTTTCGGGGGGTATTGTCAAACTCACCACGATTGGCAGGCGGACTGGCGGCGTAGTGCAAAAAGTTTTATTCAAAAGAAACGCTACTGCCATTCCCTAGATAATTAACCTTCAGTCGCTTTTTACGAAACCCATGGGTAAAATTAGAGTGATGCTGTTCAAAGCCAGCATCACACTGTAGCAATCTTTTCTTAAAACTCGTACACGGAAGGTTTTCAGCTAACTTTACAGAAAATAAAATAATAAGCACTTTTCTTTTTCCTAATGCACTTTTGATGTTCATAACGAGATTCGTAGTTATATTTTAAAATGTTCATTCATTTAGTTCATTTCGACGCTTGAAAGGCAAAATTATCTAAGCGACATCAGAGTAACTTTACAGGAGAGCAGTTTAAAGTTTGGATTTTCAGAAAAAAAATCGTATAAATTTTTGTGATAGTCCTAGAAACCTAGTTTTTACATATTTGTTTTGTTATTTTTTTACCTAAATTTTAGTATGCATATCAATAAAAAATAATTAGAGTTAGAGTTAGTGTCGCTTAGTCAAAAATTACCAAAAAATAAATACAGGCAAATTTGACTAACCGACAAGCTGGGAATGACAAAGGTACGGTAAAATTTTAATAAACACTTTTTTTAAGAATTTACGACAGAGTAAAAGTTGCCTAACTAACATCAAAAATACTTCGAATTTGAGGCAAAACTACTTAAGTTACAATTTTATACTAAAATCTTCCCGGCAATTTGACTTAAATTACATTTGTTACAGAAAATTTACCTAATTATTTATTTCAAGTGTTATATCAATAACAATAAAAATCAACACTAAGGTACACAGAGGCCTATTTCAACTAGAATCATCATCACATTAGCCTATAGCAGTCCACTGCTGGATGTAAGCCTCCCCCAGGGTACGCCACAAGGCATGATCATCCGTATTCGCCATCCATTTGCTACCAGCCGGTCTTTTTCATCGCCATCGGTCCATCTGGCCCGTGGGCGCCCAAAGCTATGCTTGCTGAGGCTTGGCCTACACTCGAAAACCCGATCACAACATCGTCTATCGTTTCTACGGCAAATGTGACCAACCTACTGTCCATTTAGAAGATAATCTCTTTCCGGGCCTTATCCATTAGCGAGATCTCTAACATAGACCTTTTCGTCGGTCTCTGAGTGATACATAGCCGGTGGGACAATTTATTTGTCAGATTTCACGTCTAGTCTCCGTTAGTCATCACCGTACATGATAAGACACTCCGATTGAACATCTTGGTCTAGAGGCATGATGACAAAGGTGGCTCCAGAATAAGACGCATTTTCCAAAATGCTACCCAGCACAGCTTCACTCTTCTGGTGATTTCAGCCTCGAAATTGTATCTTCCTAACTGCAATGTTTGCCCAAGGTATTCATTCATACTTCTGGACAACTTCAAGGTCTACCTACGTCCTACACCTACCACGGGTATTGGCTCAGAAACGACTTCATGTTCATTCAAAATTATCTTGCTCTTGACCAAGGTCATCCTGAATTCAACATGCTTCGAGACCGTATATAATCCGGACAGCATTTTTTGCAGATCCTGAAGCAATTTGGCCATTATGACTATGGCGTCGGCAAAGCGGAGATACATAAAATATTCGCCGTTGACTTTGATACCCAGCCCATAACACTGTCAGGTTTTGAAGACATCCCTTGGCATTTTGGTGAAAAGTTTTAAGGATAAAACGTCATCCTGTTTTACATCTCAGTGTAATAGCATAGTATAAGGAAGGGGGAAGTAAGTTATCTTAGAACAACCGCACCGCGCGCTGCTTGTATGTGTGCGCAATATATCTGTACGCCACACACTGACAAATCTCGGGACGTTTCGGGGACCCTCGGTAGGGGCCGCCATTAGATGTGTGCGTGCGGCGACGCGTAGATACTATTGCGCACACATACAAGCCGCGCGCGGTGCGGTTGTTCTAAGATGACTTACTTCCCCCCCCTTTCTTTATACTATGGTAATAGTATGGACCATGTTTTGTGGTTTTGTACTTGAACGGGGGACTTCGCCAATAGGCTTCTCCGCACCACCACATACAGCCATTCGACTAGGCACGGCTGCAAGGACACCAGAACAGCCCAGGTTTCTCTCGAGTCAAAAGCTTTCTCGGGGGCTACAAAAGCCATACGCAACGGTTGGTTGAACTCTACTGATTTCTGTATTTTAGGATGTGGTCTATTTTGTACTAAAGCCTTTACGATATCCTGCCCGTCCCAGTGGCTGTAAGGCGTCAAATCTTAGTAGTTTTATTACGATCTCGAGAAAAGTCTATAAGACATAGCTCAGTAGTGTGATCATCATCATCATCAAACATTCAGGCTTGTCCCATTTGCTATTACGGAGATAAAATTGTCTTTTTAACTCATCAAATCCAGGTTTTCACTAGCCATTCCTACAAACATCTAGGAAGTTTCGTCTGCCCAATCCGAAAGCCTATTACTATTTCTGAGCCACTGTCATAAGCTTTTTTCGAGAGTCGCTTTGAATGGTCTGGCATCAATATTTGACGGTTTCTAGCTACTGTAACAGACCAGGTCTTGTAAAGGCACTGTGGACCACATTCATTCTGTACGGAAGGTTTTACAGAAATCAGAATAGTATGACCAACCGCTTTGTGTGGCTTTTATGGACTACAAGCAAGCCTTCGACTTCATCGAAACCTGGGCTGTTCTTGAGTTTTTGCAACGACGCTAAGTCGACTATCGATATCCCCACTCCACAGATACTGAGAAGCCTGTAATTAATAGCAACGATATGCGTTCCAGTATATAGCCATTCAAAGTAACTAAAAGTATAAGGCATTACTTTGCGGAAGTCCATCTTGTTGAAAGTGATAGAAATATGTTTTGCTTCTTCCGCACTTATGAGTAAACCACACTCGCGACCACAACTTAATGCAAATGTACAAGCGACGCACCTCTCCAACACCACAACCACCGTTTTACACTCTACAGGTATACTTCCACGGAGTATCCTCAGGAGATCATCGACAGTCACATTCCGAGGACCGACTAATAAGTAACTGCCCCTGTCGATTAATTTGCGGTCGTACGTGTGGTTCACACAGCAGCATAACTAGCCATCATAAGCACGGAAAAAGCTGAACATATTTCTATCACTTTTAACAAGGGCCTTTCAACTACTGCGAGGTGTAAAACAGGGTGACGTTATATCGCCCAAACATTTCACCAATGCGCTTGAAGACCTTAGCATGGAATGAACTGGATAATGTCGTCAACAGTGAATACCTCACAATCTCCGCGTTCCCACTAGAGATGAAAATTACCTTGAAACTTTCCTTTTCTGAGGTAAGTTTCCTGAAAGTTACCTGAAAGTTTCCTGGCGAGGAAGTTTTCAAAACAAATTATTTAACTTAAGAAAACAGTTGTTATATTAATTATTAACTTAATATTGCTTAAAAAATTTCTGGTATCTACAGTTTTGATGGAACAGGAACATAATAAGTCCGTTTTTATGCTTTTTATTCGAAAAGGGGAGGTAAACAAGTAAGGAAGGAAGTTTAAAACAACTATAAATGATACAAAATTACATTTCTTTACATAATCATATGAAAAAGTGTATGAAATCAATTAGATATAGAGTTATGTACAACTGAGAGCACGTTAACCTTATACTTTGGACTTTCTTTTGTTTTTATAATGTGAGCGATACGAATCATTTTCACGTTGTAACTGTAAAGTTTGTCGTGCTCGTATATGTGCCTAAATACCTACCTTAGACTATTTAATGGTCTAAGCTGAATACATAAATAATGATGATGATCTTTTCCATGGCGACCACTTTTACTCCTGATCAAGTCGGCGGTGATGCGCCCGCAGGTGGCTATTGTAGCCTATTTTGGCAGTAAACTCCTGTGCACAGTGTGGGCACGTAAGTTTGCCATTGATATAATTGTAGTTAATGGCGACGGGAGGACGGGCCTTCAGTTCATCGCGTTTAGCGTCGAGGCCTGCTTTACGCTGCTCCTCAAAGTCGCGGATTCGCGTCTTTATAAGACCGCGCCATTCTGGCCGTTGTGCTGCCAAAACCTCAAATTGAGAGGGTTCGATGTTGCATCTTTTCATGTGTCTCTTCTGAACATCTTTAAATCGGAGGAGTTGACTGCCATGCTTTCGCTTGCCCTCCTCTAGCTCAGAATAGAAGATACGCTTCGCCACTCGCTCATCCGCCATCCGGGATACGTGACCGCACCACCGAAGCTGTCGACGCATTAAGTATGCTTCAATGCCACCAACATTGGCTCGTCTTAGAACTTCAGTGTTTCGCACTCGGTCGGACCATCTGATCTTCATGATGGTGCGAAGGCATTTGAGGTGGAAACAATCCAAAGTGCGTATGTGGTGACGATGCACACACCAGGTCTCGGAAGAGTACAGGTTTGGCAGCACAATCGCCATATATACAGATATTTTTGTGGCTAGTTTAAGGTCGTGCGAGGAGAAAACCTTGGAACGCAGCTTCCTAAATGCTGCCGCTGCAGCACTGATTCTGCTATTGATCTCAGCATCAAGGTCACACTTAGCTGTTATAGTGTTCCCCAGATATCGGAACTTGTCAACCTGTTTCAACATATCTTCACCAAGCTTAATTGTCAGTGTCTCACGACCTTGTGTATCCAGGGACATCACTTCCGTCTTTTTGACACTGATCTTTAGGCCGAATTTGCAGCATGCTTGGTGAAAGACGGTCATCAGTTGTTGCAGGCCTTCTGGGGATTCTGCAAGGAAGCACAAGCCATCGGCATACATAATTTCAGTAATAAGTGCATACGAGACTTTGGTGCGCGCCTTAAGTCTAGCCAAATTGAAAAGACTGCCGTCAGTGCGGAAGCGGATGCGGCACAGGTGACGGGAAGAAATCAGACTGTTCACCGTCTACAGAGACGCAGCACTCGAGTCTCAGGAGGTGCACAAATTTCTTCTTGCACCCTAGTTTTCCTAGCACCATCCAGAGCTTCACGAGGTACACTGTCAAACGCTTTCTCTAGGTCAACAAAGCAAAGGTACAACTGACGATCTTGTTCTCTGCTTTTTCCCTGCAGTTGACGTACCTACCGATGATACACACATAGCTTCACATGTGCCTCAGTCAGGTCGGAAGCCAAACTGGGTTTCGGGCAGAATCTTTTCTGATAAGTCCTTCAAGCGGTTTAATAGGACTCTTGCAAAGGCCTTTCCGGGGACCAATAATAACGAAATACTGCGGTATGAGTTGCAGTCAGAACGGTCACCTTTGTTCTTGTAGAGGGCACTAATACGAGACACTTTAAAATCATTCAGGACTCGCTCCTCTTCCCACATTCGAACAAAAAGTTTCCAAATCAACGAGTGCAGCTCCGCACCACCGTATTTCACCTGGTATAAGTAAGGTCAATGCCAACCGCCCGTTTATTATGCTGCTGTCTGATGGCAGTAACTACCTCATCACACGACAGGGGTTCGTCCAGCTCGGTGGCTAGGGGGAGTTAAGTACATTGAACTCAATATTTATGATGTTATCTGAGGATTAGAATAAAAAACAACCAGCTTTAAGAAAAAAATAAATTTTGACGTAATAAATAACATACAAAATACTAATTTTTAACCTTATTTTCATTTAAACATACTTATTATCAGTAACTTTTTACGTTGAAAAGACATTTTTGAAAGCTTCCTCGCGAGGAAACTTTCAAGTAACTTTCGGGTAAATTACCTGAAAATTACCTCGAAACTTTCAATGTTTCGGAAACTTTCAGAAATTTTCATCTCTAGTTGCCACCTACATAGGCAAAATCATCAGAGAGGAACATAGAATCGCGGCAGGTCCTGTCAAAGGTGTTCAGTTTAAATACGGCCTCGAGGCGTGATGGGCTTGGGATGAATTTGGAAAAGACCACGGTCCAGTTCAATAGCATATCTCCGTCGAAGGTGTAGTAGACCTTGAAATTGTCCAAAAGTATGAATACCTTGGGCAAAAATTTTACTTAGAAAAAGATAACATTGAGGCTGAAATCTCCAGAACAGTGCGGCTGGACTGGGTAGCATTTGGGAAGACGTATCTTGTTCTGGAGTCACCCTCGCCGCAATAAGGTGTTTGATCAGTGCATCTTACCGCTCATGATGAATTATGGAGCAGAGACATGAAATCTGAGAGTAAAACTGGGACACTGGTTACGCGTCATTCAGAAAAGGGGTGCTATGCTAGGGATCTTGCTAATATGTCGAGGTTAATCCGGAACGATTATTCTGGAGTCACCCTCGCCGCAATAAGGTGTTTGATCAGTGCATCTTACCGCTCATGATGAATTATGGAGCAGAGACATGAAATCTGAGAGTAAAACTGGGACACTGGTTACACGTCATTCAGAAAAGGGATGCTATGCTAGGGATCTTGCTAATATGTCGAGGTTAATCCGGAACGATTATTCGAAGACCAAAGTAACGGACATACTGGAAATAGAAGTGTAGCAAGCTGAAGGGTCAGTGGTCTGGCCACATCTGTCGTAAAAGCGATTGACGACGGAGTAAGAACGCCCAGAAAAAGCAATGACTTGAAGAGAGCAGCTGGTAGGGACTGGATGGTAAACGCAAAGATTTTACCTTGTGGCGTACCCTGGTGAGGCCCACGTTTAGCAGTGGACTGTTATTATAGGCTAATATGATGATGACCACAGAAGTAGGTAACGAGCTAAGAAACTGAATGAAGCGAATGAACAAAATTTATTTATAATCTGATTTATTTGTAAATTCTACTGAAAGTTTTTGGACTTGTTACATGAAAAGTGCTGTTAAGGATTAGGACCTTCTTGGTTTATGAAGATAGTGTTGCTTATGGATTATTTTGGTACTTTGACGTTTGTCTTTATTCTGATTTCACCTGACTCTTGTTAAAACACGTTTTTAGTAATAAATTACTTTAAAATATCCAAAAGTCTATAAATCGCGGATAAATCCGCGCCATGTGGTCCTTCGAGCCGGATAGTATAACCTATGGATACATAGGAAATTATCTTCGTGGAAATTCGGTGGTGATATAACAAGACTCGACAGCCAAAGCACGAGCGCTACTACAAAAGGCTCCAAGAAACCGTGTTAGACGGCCACAAGTATCTATCTAATTATTGAACGTGTTGGCTCATCTACGGGTGCTACGGCGGAGTACGTAAGTCCCAACCAAAATTTCCCCGTGTGTTAATCTTTCTTTTTAATATTTCCCATTTTTATTTTCCCGTAAAAGTTTTCATACAAATTCCATCCAAATTTCCAAATTTTCATACAATATTTTTCCATTTTCCATTTTGTTTTGTTTGCATTTTGTTTCAAAACAAATACGAAATTTCGAAATTCTATTTTCCAAATTTTCAAAATTGGACTCTGTTTCTGTCAAACGTCAATGAGAAGTCTATGCCACTAGTTACCTACGTCTTGAGTTACTTGTCAAGTTTGACGATTGATTGTTGCCTTAGTTACTAAGCCCTAGTTACCGAACTGTTTGACATTTATTTGTTTACATGTTTTATTTACAGGGTCTTATTTAATATAGGGTGTCAATTTTATTGATAAACATGGGTGAACTTCTCGGTTTAAGACGAAAGAGGGGCACATGTAAGCAACTTCTGACCAATTTTGAAAAGTTTGTGGTAGGTTTTGGGGATGATTTGATTGCTAATCAAGTTCAAGTGATTGAAATTAAAATGAGGCTTAGTAAGTTAGATGCTACCTATGCAGAGTTCTGTTCGATCCAATCGGAGATTGAAAACTTAGTGAGCGATGGCGAGCTTGAGGCTGAATATGTCGAGCGATCGGAATTTGACACCAAGTACTATCGTAATATTGCCAGAGCTGAAGCACTGTGCCTTTCTTGTGAAAAGTCAAAGCCAAAAAAGGGCAAGGCGTCGACTGGTCGTTCTGGTACGGGTTCAGGCTCAAGCTCGACTCTGATCAATGATGAAGATACTGTGAAAAAAACGGATAATGCAATGCTAGGTGTAAAGTTGCCTACGATTACAATTCCCAAGTTTTCCGGTGAGTATGGGAACTGGTTAGAGTTTCGTGACACTTACATTTCGATGATTCACAGTCGTACCTGTCTTAGCAGTATACAGAAGTATCATTACTTGAGGGTGTCGTTAGAAGGAAGCGCTGCTGAGGTTATTCGTGCGCTAGATTTTTCAGCGGCAAACTATACCCTGGCATGGAACTTGCTTTGTGAGAGGTACGACAATACTCGGCTATTAGTGCAGAATCACGTCAAAGCTATCTTCAATGAGGAACCTATCAAAAGGGAATCAGCTCATTCGATTCGTAGACTCGTCGACTCCTATTCTAAGAACCTTCGTTCCTTGGACAATTTAGGTGATCCAACTACGTCATGGGACACTCTCATTATTTACATAGTCGCATCTAAACTAGACGAGCGTACCTTGCGGGAATGGGAAGAAGAGAAGATTAAACATAAGGTAGTTTCTTTAGAAATGTTCACAAAGTTCTTGAAAAATAGAGCTGACTTGCTGGATACCATCGAACAAAACTTCAGTAAGGCACCGGCAGTCCAAGCAGTGAACACAAATAATAAAAATTATAATGTCAAGACCTTTGCTGCTGCAACGCAACCTGTACCCAGAGTGTATCAATGTTCGTTATGCAAGGATGAGCATCAGTTGTATAAGTGTGAGGATTTTGCACAGATGCTACTTAGCGAACGAGAACAGTTTGTTTCTGACAACAAACTTTGTTTTTTGTGCCTTAGGTCAGGGCATACCAAGCGCATGTGTCGCATAGGTCCTTGCTCTATTTGTAAGGGAAGGCACAACTCCCTACTTCATAAGGATTCGGAGCCCGTGCAAGAAACGGCTACATCGTTGACATCTAACAGCGTATGCGGTCAAGTGTTGCTCGCTACTGCTATGGTTAACATCAGGGACAGCAAGAATAAGCTGCATGAAGTGAGAGCGGTTTTAGACAACGGTAGCCAATCCTCCTTCATGTCAGAATCTTTGCTAAATAAGTTAGCCCTGAAACCAGAAGAAGTTTGCGTATCAATTTCGGGTATCAACAACACGGCCTCCAAGTCAAATAAAAGGTGCAAATCTATTATACAGTCCACGCTCAATGACTATCAAGTTGAGGTAGAGTTTCTAGTGTTGCCACATATCGCATCAACGGGTAATCCTGTTGTTGATGTCAGGTCACTAGATGTACCTCCTCACATTAAGCTCGCAGATCCCAAATTTTATAATACGTCAAGCGTAGATTTGCTCCTTGGCGCAGACATCTTTTGGGACCTGTTGGGTACAAATAAGCTTCGAGCAAGCAAAAACGGATCTATAAAACTAATGCTTTATGAAACTGAGCTTGGTTACATAGTATCTGGGCCCACTGGCAGCTCTCGAAGTACACAAAAGGTTTCGTGTAATTTTAACCTGTGTGATAGTTGGCGAAACCAGTTATCTATGTTTAGGGTGACAGAAGAAATACCTGTTTTCAAAAAACAAATGCTGTCTTTAGACGAGCAAGTGAGTGAAGAGCTTCTTAACGAGGATGTGTCTCATGAAACAGACAGTCGATTCTCTCTCGCAGTTCCTATTAATTCTGCGTTAGGCTTCTCGTTCAACAGGGCTAATAAATCTTGCTTTCTTTCGGAAGAGTTAAGATTGCAGAGACTAGCTAAATTAATAGCCATGTATACTGAGTTTCTAAAAGACTACGCAGATTTAGGACATATGACTAAATGCGACATTGAATTTCGTTCTGTTCTTGATTCGAGAGCACTTTCTTCATCCGGACTGTCTCTGAATGATATTCAGATGGTGGGGCCGACGACGCATAGCGATTCACTCTTCGTTTTTGACATCCTTCCGTACTGTTCGAGTCTTGTAAGTAGAACGCTATTATATATGGCACAGCACCCGCACCTTTTCTCGCTAGTTGCTCTCAGAACCTTTTAGCTGATCGACATAAGGGTAATGCGGCACTAACTATCAATGAAGATGTTAACATTGATGGTTTGATTGCTAGCCATGGTGGTATTGGATGTTCACAGCACGTCAAAACGCAATGGTGTACGGATTTGAGGGTATTTAAATCAAACTTGCGGGTTGCAAATTTAACAATTTCAGATTCTGTTAGAATGGTGGATCTTAGTGAACAGTTCTCTGCTTTGAAACTTAAATGGTCACCATCCGATGACGAACTGAGGTTTGCAATTATTGACAGTCATCCTGCAAACGTTTTTAAAAAGGTGATATTATCATTAGTTCCACTTTTCTGTAAAATTGGTGAGCGGTTTAGGCAAAGATGCTCCTTTACGGCTTTACCGAGAGTTTCACTGGTAGAGGTTCAACCTAGTTTGTTGGTATTCAAATAATGTTACACAGTTTGTTTATATTCCTTACGAGTAAACTATCTTTTAAAGAGTTGAGGTCATTTCTTTATTTGATAACGTGTCTCAATTCAAAGGCATAACTATTATTTTCATTTAAGCATATACTTCTTATATGTCTAAATCGGCAAAAGCTGATGTTAAATCTGTACAGGCCTAATTTCGTCGCGTATTAGATGACATTCAGTTTTATACCGCATTAGTTCAAATTTAAGCAGTTTTGAACTCGCGTCCTTTGACCTTATCAATGACTGACCCACGAGACTGGACACGATTAACTCCAGGGCATTTTTGGTGGGACGCCCACTCACGGCTGTGGTCACCCCGAAACGCAACGATGCCAGCGGCTGCAACTTTGGGAGAGATGTTACCAAGTGGCTGTCTTCTTAAGGCCAGTTAAAAGAAGGAATGTTATTAAAGAAGATGCTCCGACTCTGAAGTGGAAAATGGGCCGCATTGAGAAAATATACCCGGAACGTATAATATCGGAAGAGTTGCTGGTATTTACACAAAGGGCGGAACAATCCGATGAGCCTTTAATGTCCGCTACCTGAAGAATAAAGTAGAAGACTTGGAAGTCCATCAGTGCCTTCCAATGCCGGGGGGCATGTTAAGGATTAGGACCTTCTTGGTTTATGAAGATAGTGTTGCTTATGGATTATTTTGGTACTTTGACGTTTGTCTTGATTCTGATTTCACCTGACTCTTGTTAAAACACGTTTTTAGTAATAAATTACTTAAAATATATCAAAAAGTCTATAAATCGCGGATAATCCGCGCCAAGTGCATTCGTCATATTTGGCGACATCGTAATCGAAGCACGCGCGTGCATCCCAAGCGACGCCCTGCTATGCACTGAACTATCTAAGTAACTTAAACTCTAGATTCACTGTTTGCACAAGCGACTGTTCGTGTGTCATCCGTAGGAGTAACCAACATTTTTATGTAAACTACTTTAAATAAAAATATTCCAAGCGCCTGTATGTGATGCTACCACAGGTTCTAACCGACATTGGATAATCGTATTTGGTCAAGTAAAAATTGTCTAAATAAGAAAAGAACCTTTGAAAACGGCGGGTAAAAATTGACTAAGCGACAATCAGATTTAATTTAAAGACAGGTAATATATATTGAACCAACTGAATAAAGAAAAATTATAACAGGCATTTTTAACTAAACGCCAAGCACGCAGAAAAACGGGTATGCAAAAATTACTTAAGTGATGAAAAAACGAGATCTTTGTAAGGAAAAAAATAGCTATGCGCCTTACACTGTGTTGTCAGATTGAGGCAAAATTGACTAAGTGGAGAAAATACTGTACGAAGAGAACGGTAAAATTTGACCAAAGTCAAATTTAGCATTATTTAATTTCGATAACCACCAAATTTTCAAAAATGGTCGAAAATCGTGTCGGTTAGTTAACCGAAAAAAGTGAATTTTCGCGAATTTTAAAATGTCTAAGCGACAAAAAAGTCGTCGTAGAGAGACGTGAGTAGGACCAAACGACGCAGAAAAATCAGGCGATTCCAACAATGTATATAACTCAATTTGGCCAAAAATGTCGCTTAGATAATTTTGCCTTTCAAGCGTCGATTTAATGCTACAAGAGCTGTGCTAAAACTGCTTATGCAGATAACAAAATTCACATGATAATTTCCACCTGCAATGCAAGTTGCATTGTCGTTAACGCCTGTACTTCTCACATTTGGCCGGCTTATTCCGGTTCAGACTGGCTCCAGCTAGCTTAAACTGGTTTAGTATATTTGCTTAGTGTTACTTTCTGTTAAATAAATAAGATTTTCACAGCAGTCCCTGGGATCTTATTGAAAAAGCAGAAATAGAATATAAACATTTCAGGTACTGTAAAGAGATACCTCACTGTGTGGTGGCTAAGAATAGCAACATTCTATATATTCCTGAGGTGTTGTAAGAAACGACTAAGGGATTTGAAAGTAAATTACAATTTAAGGCGACAGACTGACTAATTGTCATTATGGTGGGTGACACACAGTATTCTGAATGACTTTTAAGCTCTTGTTAGACGTTGGTGTAAATCACTACCTACCCCGCAAGGCATATTACATGATATATGTACGTATGCAAGGAGATACCAGAGATAGCAGTACATAAGGCAGGTAGGTAAAGAAGTTTCCATAAAATGACTGATGGTGCGAAAACTCGTGTTAAGTATCAAACTTGCCACTCGAAATTCCCAGAAAATATAAAACTAAACCCAAAAGGTGCCTTCCCAGAAGTGCGGAACTCAACTCGACCATCAAAGCCAACGAAACGTCACCCCTAATAAAACCTGCGCGAAATATGACCAGATATGACGAAGAATCCTCTGCCATTCCCTTTGCGAGGGGTCCAAATAGAATCGCAAATGGCACAATTAGTGTAAACAAAGGTAGTTGATTAAGAAATTACTCGGGGTAGAACATCTGAGCTGTGTAACGTAGGGGCAGCCAGGTGAACAACCCTTAGGGAGCGTTTAGATGCGTGAGGTGGAATTGAATTAAATTTTGCTCGCTGCGTTGAGTTACTACGTTTACGTTGAGTTACTAAGAGATAATGCGTAGTATTCCCTGTGAGTGAATGAAATATCTTGCTATGCGCTCGACAATCCACTTGTCAAACGTAGTAAGTATGATTGTAAAGACCCAAGAGCAGTAGGAGAACCAAAGGGAAAGAGATGGGCTACTTTTATTTCCGAAATCAGATTTCAACGAAGTTCAAACAGTTGAAGAAATTGTAGGTAACTGAAATACGCAGAGCTCATTCGTATTTAATTAATTAAGCGGATGAGAGTTCAGTTACAATTTGGTGCCGTGACCAGGATAGGGAAACCTACAGGTTTTTTCATCTTGGGACATGGTAAATTTATGCTTATAGCTTATTTTATCTTAGGAGTTCGAAGAATTTAACGCAATTCACGAAATGTGATAGTAAACTTCGAAAGGTAAATTCAGTAAATACCCTCAAAAAATAGTCTGAAATATCACTGAACCAGACTCTCGCTTCCACGATTTACTTGGAAACTCTGACCTCTTTCACAAAACAAAAGATGCAACATTGATGACGTAACCGCATCTCATTTTTCTTAAGTGTACTCCCGCCCTTATAATAGGGTTTGTTCGAGGCCTTTTTACACAACCCCCGAAGAAAGGTTTTTTTGGATACGGCAGTTTTCCAGTTTGCTATGTTTGTTTTATGTTCAATCTGTAAATCGATGTTGTTGTTCGTTTTCGGCCGTGTTGTGTTGTGATGTTGTTTCAGAATTCGGAAGTGGACTATAGAGCAAAGCCGATTTTTACCCGACTGCCTCAGAAGGGTTATGTATTTCGAGAGTGTGTATGTATGTATTTACGTATGTATTTATGTAGACAGGAAAATCGTTTTTACGGGCTACAGCCCCAACGGCTGGGTGGATCTTGACATGTGGGATGTCGTTAGATCCGTCTCAGCATTTCAAGTGACACTGACTATATTAAAATTTCATAAATTCGAGATGGCGGATTTTATCGCAAAATACAACTTTGAAATTCCCGTAGTCGGGTTTTTGTTTTTTATACATCTGCTTGTTGCGTAGTTTTAGGGGTAAATAGATTTGTTGTTGCCCTGTGAGCTAGTGTGCCTTTCAAAGCGAATTGAAATAGTTCCTAGAACGTTTTTCCGGTATTTTTCCGTATCCAGATAGGAGTGATATCATACAATGATATCATGACATGACGCACGCCACCTCAGTTTTTTGTTGCTGTCACTGTTGTTGGTTATAAATTGCCGGCAGAGTAGAATAGCACCACCCCCTCTCTTCCCGTGGGAGTCGTAAGAGGCGACCGAGGGATAAACCCGATCCAAACAGCCAGGGCCAACCGTATGGTGGCGGTTAATCCACCACAAAAGCATTCCCGAGGAGGGTTGACGTCTAGTAGGCCGCCGGTCGTAAATTTCAGCCAAATCCTTTTGCAACACGATTTCGTGTTCAACGAAACGTGTTGCGCCGACCCCAAGTAATTGGGATAAGGGCAGGAAGATGATGACTGGTTATTAGTCATATGAACCACAATATCATCAAGTTTTGTCCAATCATCAAGTAGATAGGCACATGAGTTATTCCCGAATGTGGTTCTCAAACGCTGCGCATGACGTTCCAGTATTTTGCCTAATCAGGTTTTTTGACTAAAGGATATTAGGAAATTGCCGTGTGGTGCCGGCAGAGTTCACGTGTGGTGCCGGCAGAGTAGAATAGCGCCACTCCTCTCTTCCCGTGGGGTCGTAAGAAGCGACCGAAGGATAAACCTGACCCAAACAGCCAGGGCCAACCGTATGGTGGCGGTTAATCCACCACAAAAACATTCCCAAGGAGGGTTGACGTCTGGTAGGCGGCCGGTCGTAAAATTCAGCCAAATCTCTTTGCAACACGATTTTGTATTCAGCGAAGCGTGTTGCGCCGACCCTAAGTAATTGGGATAAGGGCAGGAAGATGATGATGGATATTAGGAATTTGCATAAACCACAACACAAGATGGCAGATGTCACCGCATTAAATTGCGGCTACGAGTTGTTATTCCTAAGATCCACAGAGTAGACGTGTGACATGAGACATCAGACGTGAGACGAGTGCCAACGCGACGCTTGAAATCAGTTCTATATAAAATGTATGAAACAGAAGAGACAAAGCTAGACAAGAGTCGCGCGTTGCATCGATGACGGGTGACGATTACTTGTCCGACAGATGTCATCTTGCGTCTCATGTTTCACGTCTACTGTGTGGAGCTTGCGCCTTATTTGTTTAATGGCTGTCCATTCAAAAATTTTGCAACTAATTTAATAGCATTGACATTGTTTCCATAAAAATTCTGCGCGTCTCCAGTCACAGGTGAGACCCAGCACTTAAAGTCGTAAATTTTATCTCAACTCGAATTGCCACTTACAAAATTTCAATAATCCAACGAAATTCCCGACTCCATAATTTTATAACCCAATTTAGAATTTTAAAGGCTCCGCCACGAGAATCTGTCAAGGACATTAAAACTCGCACCTATGTTGTGCTCGCATAAAGCGGGTACTCCAAACTTTTAGGGCACACCTAAAAACATTGAGTTTGGCCCTGTTCGTCATATAACCAATTCGTCACTTTTTTTATTGACATGATAATTTACAATGAGGTGGAAAATTGGAAACTTAATGGCATCACTAACTGTGTAATTTTTTGTCATTGGTCGACAATGTGTCAAAATGTGTGAAACATGACTTCATTCATATTGTTTTGTTGGGTTCAGGCACAGTAGCGCCTGGCGCTATCTGCAATAAGGACTGAAAAAATAAGGCGCGATAAACACGTTTGAATAATAATTTCATTAATAAAACGCTACACACACGTTCAACGTTCGTCTAACTTTTTAAGGTAAGGCTCTTTCAATTTTGCTTCCAATTCATCTTGGTGTCCTGGTTGGTCACGGATATTTTTAGGGATTCAAACGATTTATCAGAGTATTGTAGAAGTCCTTGGTAGATTTTAACAAAACTAACATAAATTATAGATCTAGGGCAAATCAGGACTCGAGTTTTTTGTGACGAAGCAGGTCTGTGGCAAACAGAGCCTGAGTCCTAAAAACACCGCATCCATTAAAGTCTAAATTACTTTCCGACGTAACCCTTTGGTACCGTCATTTAGCCAAATTGCCAGGCTTAAATCGCGCGGTTCACATCTCATTTACCCCTGTTTTTACGATTCCGCTGGTGTTTTTAAAAGAGTAACCGGATATAACGAGACATAACCGGATATAACTGGTTGGGACGCGGAGAGATTCTATCTGGGACAGGGGTTGCCAAAGTTGGAATTTCTAAAAGTTATGACGAAAGGTCCGACAGCCAATGGAATTCAGCAGCGCGATCCGTTTTGTCCACCCGTCAGTTTGACACTTCCGGAGACGAATTTCTAGGAGAATTTTATAATTTTGGACCTAGCTGTATCTCTAATCAATTCTCGGTTTTCTAGTTTCAAGTTATTCAGACTTTTTCTTTTCGTTGTTTCGGCTTGTGATGGATAAATGTGTGATGTGTGATTCAAAGTGTGATGGATAAAAATAGTCACAGGACTATAGTTGCTATTTGGTAGATAGAGCGACATGCGTTGGACGACGAAAAATAATTGCTTAGTTCACCAGTGGAAGCTATTAGGTTGGTTCAAATCCAAAGTGTTTGAAAGCAGGATTTGAAACTGCAACTTTCGGTATCATCGCTTTGAGTATATTTAATCTGTAGATTGAGCTCCGCCAAGCGTTATCGGCCAAATTGCACTATTTCGCAGGTTATGATTGAGCCGCCAGTTGGTAGGCAGTACAGATACCGAAGGCCGCAGGTTCAAATTCTGTCTGCGATAAAATATTTGCAAGTTTTTCAAAAGAACATATTAAAAATTTGGTATTGTTCAGATACAATTAAAACTTATATGCCAATCTATAGTTTGAGAAACACTGGATTGTTTTTCAGGTCGCTTTTCGTCGGCGGAATTGGCTCATTGCTGCCAGGATGATAATGAAAGTGGGATCGGTAAGTGCTTTCTCTGTTAATACTCTGCGGTTTCGTTTACGTTTTTTTTAGTTTTAAACTTTGAGCGCCTCCGTGAGTGCTTTGAACTTTGGGGAACAAGGAATAATGAAAATAGGAGGAAAATAATATCATATACCATTGTGATACGCTGACAACCTGTATAAGTATATACGGACGCCTACTACTTAGACTATACCAAGACTAACAGAAAGGGTATAACAAGCTAGCTAAGAAAGGATGTCAAGGGACTCATGAAACTGAACAACTTTCCCCATGGCACATAGGTCAAAATATTAAAAAGAAATATTGGACCTCCCATAGTAAATCAATCAGCTGATCGGCAAAGAGGCATTAGTAGAAACTGGACAGCCATTGGTATGAACCTATGCCTATAAACTTGCTTGCTCTACAAAATAGGGTGACGCTTTTCTGAATCAGCAGTACGGCTAAATACACCTACCTACACAAAGTATGCAAGAGAATAGAGCCATTGTAGAAACTGTTAAGCGCGTGGCTCACTGTGGGCCATAAACTGGACAGTTTCATGTGCCAGTGTCCTAATTACATAGACTCGTTTGCCCTACAGCCGCCTGACAGCCAATGTGACGTAGTGGTTAGTACGACTGCCTGCGACGAAGAAGGTTCCGAGTTCAATTCCCGGTGGGGTCACTCACAAAGTTGATATTTATCACTTTATGAATTTGTTCCCAGTCTGGTTAAGACATTGCAGACTGAACCACCTGATTGTCAGAAAAGCAAGACGGTGCTTCGCATGGACACGTTAAGCCGTCGGTCCCGGTTGCTGTCTATGATCATTCAGATGGCGGTCGTTACACAACCATGTCAGAGGCCTGCTACTTGCTGTAGGTGGTTCAAAAACTCTGACACCATAGTTCATCTGGTCGTTATATGACTTGGTGTCCCATTCAAAGAAGATGCCTTGTCATACAGACGGTAATAATTTATTTTATAAAAATGTGGAGACTTCTCTCGTAGGTACAAAATTGTACATTATATGGATTTTGAAGTTCCCATAATCAACATACCATAACAGCCACGACCAGTCTACTGCTGGACATGGGCCTCATCCTATTGGCGGTGTTTGCCACTACAATGAAACAATTCGACGGATTCAAGTTGTGTTTATTTAGGACTTTTAATTAATCCGTCGTTTCGGTCACCGAATGACTTAGATGACTTAGACTTCATTCATTATTTATATTGCCATATTCAACACGTTTTTCCTGGATGATCCTCTCGTTTAAATGAAGTGCATATTTCTACGCGATTTTTTTTTGTAGAATTTGGGGCATTTAGCGGCGGAAATCTTTGATGTGCTATTGCTATCAAATAATCCGAAATTTTGCGACTGATCTAAGAACTTTCTTTATGAGGGTATTTGCCAATCCGTCTCTTTGTGAGATTTTTTCCTGTTTGATTAGGACATGGCTACAGGCTGGACTGGGTACTTGAATCAGTAAAACAAGTAAAAAAAGAATAATTTCGTTGTCGATCCTGCCGTCCTCGCATTTGTTGAGATAGACATATCTCGCGCGTGGGAACACTTCAGGTGTCAAATCGATAGGTGCAAGCGTAGACGGTGAGACGTGAGATGACATCTGTCAGACAAGTGATTGTCAGCCTTCATCGATGCAAGGCGCGTCTTACATGTGTATTTTTGGCGCTTCTGATTTATACATTTCATATGGAAACGGTCTCAAGCGCGCGATGACGCACGTCGTACGTCTCATATCTTACGCCCAATGTGTGGAGCTGGGACCGTATAAAGTCTTTCAAAATAAGTGAAGACTTTTGTCATAAGTGTGTAGCGAAAATCTTTGCCGCTGTTTTTTTTTGATTTATCTTCTCTTCTCTATCTATTTATCGTCTTTTGTTTTGTTTGTTTATTTATGATAAAAGGCAGTCCTTACACATAGAGACCGTACGGCAAAAGAAATTTGAAATATGCTCCTTGAAATTAATATTTTCATTCAAACATTTCCAAATTCAATCCAATTACTACATTTGCATACCAACAAGGGCCAAATAGGAGTTCATAGGATGTTATTAACCCCATTCCTTTGTGCAGACCGTTTCGTTAGACCCTGTATAATTTAATATAACATACCGCGAGTGCGTGGTTGAATATCAATAAACGCTACTCTCGAGTTTAATAACACCCACATCAAGGTAATATCCAAAATTCAATGATATTAAAATGACTCGGGTTGGAGCCCTGGGTTATCGATTTAAAGGTCCGGATTGATTACTAGGATCAACACTAGAGTGCGCATAGGCCCTGCGGCGTACTGTCAAAGCGTAAGCAGTTGCTCCTTGGATACAGACGTCAAATGTATGAGAAGGAATAGAGGTTCAATAGTGCTGTCACTGGCGTTTTGCTACTGACAGACAGAGAAGCTGTGTGCAGACTACTTCCAACAGTTCTAACTTTTTAGGCGCACTCTATAGTTTTTCGATTCTCTGTCTGTCTGTCATGGATATCGATAATTCTTTCCTAAAACACGCAACGGAGTTTGACGCAGTTTTTTTTCTGAACTCAATTTGTATGGAAGCTTAATTGGTTGTTTTGTGACACTTTGTATAGATGCCTAGAATCACCAGTTTGAATGAATACCCATTTGCCGGTAAAACACTGTATTTGTCCAAGATTTAGTGGCCGTAATGGTAGTTGTTGATGCCTGACATTTGACACTTATTAGGTAGTTTAGGTATCAGATTACACGAGACCGTTTTAACTTGATACCTTAGTCGGTTTTCATACTTGATTTCTGTTGATGCGTATTTTTGCACATCCGTTAAGCATGCGTGTGACAGATGCAAGGAAATTTCGAATAACACATATTTAAAACGGCTTATGACTGACGTAAGATCGAAGCAAAATCTTTTATTGTTTGACAGACGCACGTGTTTATTTTCAATATACATATCTCTTTTGCACTAATATACGTCAAGTGTGGGATTCACCTTAGTTGCCAATTAAGCCTCCGAAACACTCTTAGTTTTATTTACATTCATACATATCACGCCTAGGCAATGAAAACGACCATTTACACCACCACGAATACTGTGTATCAATCACTAATAGTGAGAGTTTCATCCTGTCGCCTAAAATTGCAATACACATCAATTTTCAAATCCCTTAGTCGCTTCTTACGACATTTACGGGAAAGATTAAGGGTGATGTTATTCTTAGCCGGTAGCACACGGCGAAAGAAGACAGCAACCCGAAATAAACATACTAAAAACATTTTTCTCTCACAATTTGTTTAATAATCTCAAATTTTGTAAAGAACCTTTCACAGGAAACAGGCACTCAAGCCAGGCTTTTTTCGTACAATAATAATTGGATGAACTTGACTTAACTAGGTAGAAGGATAAAAAGCAACATCTTCAAAAATATTGTATTTTGCCGGAAAAACGGGTTGTTGGCAAGAGCACCTCTTAAGGAATGATACCTATTTTTAACTGAAATTAAGGTAGGTAGCTAATAAAAGTAAAATGGATTTAAATTATTAGTTCTAAAATAAAATCCATCTTTCTCTTGAATAAGGGCAGAAAGATTAGGAGTACCTTGGGATCAATCCGCACTGGTTAATTTTAGGAACTGTAAGGAGAACCAGAATAAGTTGATACCGTTAAAAATTACTCGTAGTGTGATAAATGTGATAATAATAATAGGTGAGTTTATTATCACAACAGTACTTGGGTATAGTGATAATTAGCTTGAAACATTAAGGACGTTTTACCGATAAGTATACCTCTTACATGGCCTGGCATTCTATCTAATCCAAAATAATAAATTGTGTTTTAGTTTTTACTATTATAATCCGGTGTTCCACCGCCGAGCAAATGTCCAGCGTCTATCACGAATTCTGCTCCTGTAATGCTGCTGGCCTGGTCGCTCGCTAAGAAACCGACCAGATCCGCTACTTCCGAACTATTCACCATCTTCCTCAGCGGCAGTTGAGTCGCTCTCTTCCTTTCAAACTCTTCTACATCCTCCACTCCTAGTAGTTTTACCATGCCAGTTTTCACTCCTGCTGGGGCTATGGAATTGACTCGAACGCCTTTCGGTGCCAGTTCTAAGGCCACACACTTAGTGAAATGCCTCAAGGCTGCCTTCGAGGCGTTGTAAATAGACAACTCTGGCAATGGATGGATTCCCCCTACGCTGGTGATGTTTACCACATTTCCTTTTGTTTTCAGTAAATATGGAACAGCCAAGTTCGTCAACATCATAGGAGCTTTAAGGTTTATATCGAAAGTATCACCGTATTTTTCCATGAAATTCTCTTGAAGAATGCTTTGTTTGGACGATATCGCAGCGTTATTGATCAAGACATCAATTCTTCCAAACATCTTGACTGTTTTCTCTATAACTTTTCTTACCCCTTCTTCTTGTTTCAGGTCTGCTGGAATCATTATGGTGTGTTCAGTAGCTAGACACTCATCAGCGTGTTTGTATATTATACTTTCTTTTGCAGCCTTTTGCAAAGCAGACTTGTTTACGTCGACCAAAGCAAGGTTTGCTCCGTGCCCGATAAAATACTCAGTTATTGCCGATCCAATGCCGCCAGCAGCACCAGTCACTATTACTGTTTTTCCTTTGAAATCCATCTTGAAAATTCACGCGGAAAACGTTAGTGTGCATGTAATATGCATTTATTTCTGATAAACAATAGATAAGAAGTGCTCTACTTATTTATAAGGATCTAATACTCTTGATTATCTTTTAAAGTGTTTGATTTAAGTGCTAGCCAGTGATAAGCCCTCATTTGCAGACTTAGCGAAAACGACCTTCATGGCATTCTAGCCTTTGCTTGAGTAAGTATTAGGTTTTTCTATAGCAAAAAAGATTTTTTCGTGATTTCGCAGATGACCGCAAATAGACTTTTGTAAAAGATGTTCACAGACATGCTTAGAATCAACAATTTAAACGAATGCCCGTTTTTCGGTAACGGACTGTATTATAATAATAAGAACACGCTTTATAATAGGTATTTTACAAGGTATTCTAAAAGGTTTTCATATCTGACGAGCAGGAAGGTATTTCTGTGTAAAATTATACCTCATGAAATAACCGGACACGAGATAGGCTAGCTAGGGATCACATTCAGGGATCTTTGCCCTTTTTACCTAAATATGGGCCGAAACCCTCCGTGTAATATCGTACTTGTACATTTTTCCGCTATTCACGGTGCGTTGACCTTATAATATTAGCTTGGTTGTTGTTGGTAGTTTTGAAGGATGCTATTTTCGTTCTGGGACATATTTGGCATTGTTGTCTTGAGCTGTAATGTTTTTTGTTATCAGTATCATTTTCAGTTAATTTATAGTATGTTCATTCGAACAGGCCATATTTGACAGCTATCAAACTCATACTAAGAAATATGTCAACAAAGAAAAATAGACCTTTTATGTCATAGCATTAAAATGATTTTGACAGCTGTCAAAAAGGGCCTATTCGAATAACGGTAATCTGTTTACTTGACGTCCTGTGGCCTATGCAACGAAGCTAGACAGGCTACAATTCTACAGGCAAAATGCGATGTACATTGCGTAGACGATTAGCCATTCATTATTATCCCATAATTAAACCGGCTACGCAATGTACATCGAATTTCACCTGTAGAATTGAAGCCTGTAGTTTCGTTACATCGGGCACTGATCGTTTTGATCTTCGGCATCTGTACTGCCGATGCCACTACCAACTGAGCTACCGCGATTCTACTCTAGCCTAACACGGGAAGTGTTTCAAAAGGTATTCAATGTCTTTCTGTATTCTTATTTCTCATACGGGGTGTTAGGGACGGTGTAACGAAAACTTTGCAGGCGTGCTCAGACCATGAAACTGAACAACTTTTACTATGGAGCCAATGGTGGTAAACGAAAAAAATATTTCGACTTCCCATATAAAGTCAGTCAGCTAATCGCGAATTTTGTATGGGAAGTCGGTAATTTTTTCTCGATTCCCACCATTGCATTGGTTCCATAGTAAAAGTTTTTCAGTTTCATGGTCTGATCACGTCTGCAAAGTTTTTACACCGTCTCTTACCCTGTACAGTATACTTAAAACAAACATTCCTAGCGCTTAACCCGTTACACTTCTTCAACCTCATTTATTCCTTAGCTAGGGCATTCTTTTTAAAACTTTAAGAGGCTTAGTCTAAAGGCGTTAGGTCAAGTGGACGGCTTCGTTAAGCCAGTTACATACGTTGGTCGAGGCGAAAACCATGTATCTCGCAACAGGAAATTTTGTAGAAGGCATTTTCTAATTGAAAAACTGGGTAGGTATATAAAATTGTTTTTTAGGCGAGAAACACACGCATAACTTTAACGCAGCGCTATCCGATCCGTTTTTTTTCTATGACTTTCCACCCAATTTCTAATTAAGAAATTATTAGTAGTTGGGCTGTTGTGGCTATAGATGACTTGGTTTTTGATGTTATTAGTTTGTTATATTTCTTTGATCTGCATTAAAGGCCGTACCTTTCGAATATTTGACAGCTGTCAAACCCATATCAGAAGACATAATTATCAAAAAAGAAAAACAGAACTTATGTCATAGCAATATCATGATTCTGAGAGCTTCAAGTACAAAAGTAGGAAATAAAAACAATTTAAGAAAAGTAAATTCCTAAGTTACACCGTTTCCCACCAGCCGACGACATAACGACTTCGCCGTGCTATCTTGGGCCCCGTGGGTACGGTTACCTAGTCTAAGGCTTTAATTCCTAGGTTTTAAGTTAGCCTGGTCTAGATTTTCCACGAGTTTAACTCGAAACCTGGGATTAAATAGAACAGGTTTCCTATTCCATTAGTTGTGTTGTGCGTGCAGCTGTTAGTTAAGGAGTAGTTTGTAGAATTCTACTACACTAGGAAGGTGTTTTTGTTCGATTAAATTATTTTATCACTATTAATTAATATTACACACAATGTGATTTTACATGTAACTGACATTGAAAAGTCCTAAAATAGGTTTGAAAACGACCTTATGTCATAGTCAGACCCTATGGTCTGACTATGACATCATACATAATAGCACTACCATAATTTTGACAGTTATCAAATAAGGCCTATCATAAGCAAACAGCTTTGCTGTAATTATTATGAACAAAAATATATTGACTTTACGTAGCTAAGCCACAAATTAGTTAATAGTTTTCTATACGATAATAAAGTTTGAATAACTATGGGCGGCATTTTTTCTATATTTGAAATCTTTTATTTATGTGTAGTGTAAATATTATATTTTGAATCGTCAGTACCTAATTATCATTTTTTTAAATTCCTTCTATCAACAACCATTAAGTACAGTGATTTATCAAAATCTTAATATGTAAGAACAATATTTTCAGAATTCATTAGTAAAAACAATCCTTTTCGTAAGTATAGTATATTTGGTTTTAAGCCCATTTAAAATGACCCAATTTCATAAAATAAATGTTCGCCAACTGGCTTGCATTGCATTGATTTCGGTAAAGAGAAAATATGATTCTAAACAAAACAGGGTCCTTACCGACGAATATTTCCAAAGAATGCACCTTTACAAATGTGCCCACCCATACATTTCCAATCTACATGAAAACAAGGTATATGAGGAAAATAATCTTCACAGTTGATGCATAGACAGTGCAGCAGGCGAAGACTATCCTGTGGTGGAATTTAAAATCGGTGACGCTCATTTTTATGGAACAACAAACTAACAAACTTATCTTCTGACTTTTTCATTCATTATTGTAGAATGAACCCTCAAACATCTCGTTTAAGCACTGGAAAAGTTTCAAGGCCTGCAGTAGGCGGTTGTAAGACTTTGTCACCAAGGTTCATCGCGACCTTAGACGACTCGGTGTTCCACACGAAGAGAAATGCAAGCACTGTTGGTAGTCGAAACTGCTAGGTACACCTTGAAGATATTTTACCAGTACATTGCTGTTTAATTAAGCAATATTTGTATTGGATTACATTATAGTGGGCTTTACATTTACAGCACAGTGATGCAACATTTGACAACCAGCCAACAAATGTGAGTCTGTGACAGCCGGATGACGTGCTTCATTCACCATGCACTTTCGTACATTTTATACAACATATCTTTTTGACTCTGAAGCGGCAAAAATGATACTGCTTAAGCATGCGTTAAATGTCAAAACAACGTAAGGCACTAACTCTACAGGCGAGACGTAAGACATGAGAGGGAGAAGTGAGACATCGCGTGTGGTCGCGTCGCTTAAAACCGTTTTCATATAAATGTGTATATAAATATCGATAACGGCCGAAGATCACTTCTGTAACAGATATCATCTTACGTTTTACGTCGCACGTCTCCTTTGTTCACGCCTATGCTGCGTCATCGCATGTTACGCTGTCTATGCCCATGCCAATATAAATGGCCGCATTTTACCGTAATGGAGTGGTTACGGTATGAATGGGAACGCTTTGCGTCACTGAACTTGTAGATGGCTGAGTACTCTTCAGACGAGCACCTATTTATGGATTCTGTATTGAGGTTTTTGCGAACAAGTGGTAAACAGGAAATGGTATTTTGGTGAATTGAGATATCAAATGAGATTTCGCATTTGTCCGCTTTGAAGGGACAAAAGATGAATGTTTTTGAACAGATTTTTTGAAAGAAATTTCATTTTTAATAAAATCCGGTACAATTTGGCGTAACACGTGTAAAAAGAAGAAAATCATTAGTGTAAGTGGCTAATCGCCACCATAACAGCCACAAAAGTCGCCTGCTGGACATGGGCCTCCCCATATCGGAGGGTATTGCCATACTCACCACGCTCGGCAGTGCAAGATGTTGCCCATTCCCTGGATGACGCTTTTTACGACACCCACGGGTAGATTTAGGGTGATGCTACTCTAAGCCGGCATCACATGGCCCTGTTATAGCGACCGACCCTGGCGGCCGACGAACAAATATAATTCACAGTATAGTTACTAATAAACCTTGGTGCTGAGCCTCATGCTGAATTGTTTCTGATACAACGCCTCTCGTTGGTGGGAATACAACGAAGGAACGCAGCCAGCGAAGCGTTTAGGCACTTTTGCATTAGGTACTATTTGGGGCGGGCTCTTTGACTGAAGCTTATTGTGAAATAGTTGTTTGTTTTGAATTAATGAATTATTAATGAAAAAGAAACTAAGATAAATACTAATAATCACACAAATAAATCTTTGTATGTGTTGTACATACAACAGAATTTGACCACCGAAAAAAGCTCACCGAAATAAGTTATTCTAGAGTGTTCCGTAAAATCGTCCCACGTCCAACACAATACATTTACCCCAAGTCTCTCCGATCACACTCAGGTGGTGCCTATTACCCCGCTTTACCCTCAGTTTTACCCGTATTACCCGGCCGAAGTGAAAAGGCTCACTTTCGACGAGAACCACTTTGAATACAGAGCACCTTTTTCTTGGCAACTTAAACTCGGTGAGTGATGAAGAGCGTTATTGTATAGAGGTGTATGCATAGGCTATGAACGTGGGTAAAAGCCCAAAGGGACTGTGTTACACCGAAGCGTTTGAAGTGTTATTGCTAGGGTATGATGGTCTAAACTGCAAATTTGGTACTTCGTTTTATTAGATTGTGTACCTCCGCAAATGTTATTGTTAGTGTAATTGAGAATTATAACAGAAACTAGGACCAAAGCCCTCTTATGTTTGTAAAAGAAAAATAATTAGATAAGATATGAGTAGCTGTTCTTTGTAATCTGTAGCAAAAACATGTATGAGCAGCAGTAGGTAATCGCAACTCTACTCGACTTTAAAAAATAAATCTTCCACTTTAAGAAAGAACTTACAGACGTAACTTTTGCAAATTCAATGACCTATGAAGTCGTACGATTTGATATCTATCTATATCGTAAAAGCAATTTTCGTCAGAACCCTACGTTTCTATTAATCCGTTAATACTCTTAGCACCTTGCCAGAGTTATTATCGCTGAACTTCAATCATCCATTCTCAGGATTGTCGATATGGTAACCGTAATGGCCGAACTTGTGGTTTCACAAGAGCTATACTGATATACCTATGAACGACCCGTTTATGGTTCTCTCGGCAAATGTCTTTAGTTCTTGAAATTTACAATTTACATAAAGTAGAAAAAGATACTCCATTTAGGTTTAACGTTTTTTGTTGAATTGTCATAAATTGTTTCAACCAATAATCTCGACGAAGATGGGTATAGCGCAAGATATATTGTGAAACAAAGGCCTTCTCTGCTGAAATATTTTTGCTACACCAAGCGTCGTGGAAGTGTAGTGCAAGACGTTAAATTTATAAGGAAAGCTTTAGCTGCTACCCATTCTTTGAATGATTATACGACATCCATCGGTACTAATGAGATCAAAAATTTACCATTTACCAGGTCATTGATCAAACTTTCAGAGATGATGAGTATCTTTTAGGTACACAAACCTTTTGTTTAGTTTTTTCTTGGTTCATTTGATGGCTTAGTAATATACAATTTGCTAAGCACTAGAAGAATTTACACGTCGATGTGACTTACATCCCTGCTTGTCGAATTATTACCCTTTTATTAATATACGACCACATTAACCGGCAGTCGTTAAGTTGCCAGCTCCGGCTATATTTCAGCGGGACTCAGCCTAAAGTGCGTACAGTTGGATATTGATGACAGTTTTGTAACTCGAGACGATTAAGTCTGGGCGAGACGGACTTACTTGTGGGTTGTTTAATAGCGACATTTCACATTCTACGACTACAATATCCAGATATTTTTCGCAGAGCCAACAATAGCATGGAACATTTTAGTATGAAACCTGTTATACCAATACCACATCCTGATGACAAAAATATTTTGCGACTGAATAACGAAGTGTCTTTCCGCATAAGAATAACGAAGATATAGAATAATGTCAAAGAAAGAGGACATAGACGAGCAAGGTGAAGTGGAATCCTATAATAGGTACAAACTAACACTTTGTGCGGTATACAGACCACCAAAACTCAACAAAAGTGCTTTTATCAGTGAAATATCGCGAGTTTTATCAGATATACCAGTGAAAAATAACATTCTAATGATCGGAGATACAAATCTTGACATTTCGGTTTCAAATCCTATCGTGAATGTGTATTTGAATAGTTTGTACGAAATCGGTCTGGAATGCTGTATTTCTAAATATACCAGGATTGAAAAATCTAAAAAAGGCATATCCAAAACTTGTATCGACCACATATTTATCCGTGACGTAACTAGTGCCGCTAGCGACTGCCACTCTGTACGATCAGCTGTTGTGCATAACGCGTTAGCAGACCACTACATAACCGGATTATCGATCACTAATTGTAACATGATAAACAATTGTAGTAAAACGATTAGTAAGTTAGATAATAAAAAAGTCAGGGCTGAACTAAGTAATATTGATTGGAGTCCTGTTTATGATATGTCAGATCCTAATGAAATAGTTAAATTTATCACCGATAAATTCGTAATATCGTATAAAAACTGTACATACAATGCTAAAATAAATGAAACGCAAAGGAGCCAATGTAAATGGATAACAAATAGTTTGAACTACATGTCTAATAAAAAAAAAGAGCTCTTTGATATATGGAAAAAAGATGTAAGTAATAAAAAGAATAGGCAAGTGTATAACAAATATAGGAATAAAACTAACCGACTAATGAATAAAGCTAGGAATAAATATATCAAACAAGAAATTTGTGAGAATTTTAAAAACCCTAAAAAAATGTGGGAGATCATTAACAGACTTACTGGCAGAATCTTGATGGCAGTTGACGACTTACTCATTAAATACTTTAGGCTTAGGCCCAGTAAACTGTCGAGGAAGCTTGCTAAAGATTTCGAAGAAAATGTAAAAAAGGTATTCTCTAGCTGTGATGAGCCGCTGCTCGACGAAAATACGTATATCAATACACCTAGTGTCACGATGCGTATGACAAAAATAAGAGAAGAAATACTGCTTAGAATCATTCTTAATTTAGATGACAAAAAAAGTCCGGGTTTTGACAAAATTCGGGCAAAAGATATCAAGTATATAGCCAAGGATATCACACCGGTTCTTACCCACCTAATAAACCTTTGCATTTCAAAGTCACTATACCCAGACTCACTTAAAATAGGAATAATACGACCAATTCATAAAAAAGGCAGCTATGTTGATACTAATAACTACCGGCCTATCACTATATTATCCTGCATTGATAAAATTATTGAAAAGTACTTTGGCAGAGAAATTAACAACTTTTTGTCGAGCAACGGTGTCATTCATGAGAGACAGTTCGGTTTTCAACGTGGTAAAAGCACCACTCAACTATTGTCCCTCTTCACGGATGAAATTAACAATCATCTAAATAATAAAAAGCATGTCTTAGCTATTATGATTGATTTTAGCAAAGCCTTCGATACACTAAAATACAATATCCTGTTTAATAAAATGCATCAAAATGGTATACAAGGCCCCCTGCTGAAATGGTTTAAAAACTACCACGAAAATAGGTTTAATGTAGTAAGCATATCGGGAGTCAGAGTGACCTCATGCCGACCTTACATGGTACGGCTCAAGGTTCAATTTTGGGCCCAACTGAATACTTGCTGTACGTCAACGACATGTGTAAAATATTTCAGCATGGCTCTGTATACCAGTTTGCTGATGATACGTGTTTACTAGTGGCTCACCGAGATCTAAATACAGCCGAGGCCATGATACAAAATGACTTTAATACATTGTGTAAATGGGCTCATGATGCAGGTTTGTCATTGAATTACCAAAAAACTAAACTTATGCATATACATTCTCCTTACGTAAAAAGTAATTTAACACCGCGTGTCGTGGCTCATCAACACAAATGTATGCATCAATGTGTTAGCAACTGTGATTGTGACCCGTTAGAATTAGTAACCGAGCACACATACCTAGGCCTAAGGATAGATAATAAATTCAACTGGGGTCCACATGTAAACCATGTATGCAATAAGCTTAGAGCTGTACTAGCTAAACTAAGCATACTTAAACATAAATTACCATACAATGTAATAAAAACTTTGTACATGGCTCTTGCAGACTCAACTATTAATTATGGTATTTCTAGCTATGGTAGAACATTCAAAACTTACTTACAAAAAATATACGATATCCAGCTAAGATTACTTAAAACTATTGTTCCATATAAGGTTAAACAAAAACACAAAGATAATTACGAAGGCCTGTTCAAATATTGCAATGTTATAAACGTTTTTGATAGGGTAAAATTAACTATTGTATCAGATTATTTCAATGAAATTGATAACCTACAAAAGAATACTAGACCAGAAAACGTTCGTAAACTTAGTTACCTACCTTTGTTTAAATTACCCAAATGTAACAACTGTTATGGTGAAAGGAACTGGAAGTACTTCTTACCTAAAATACTTAATAGCTTGCCTAATGACATGGTCAATGAAATAAAAGATAAAAATCGTAAACAAAGTACAAAAATATTTAAAAAAGTATTGCACTACTGGGGTGTTTCAAAAGAAGGAGGGACTACCTCTGGTTCCCTCATCTGGTAATTCGTTATGATAATGAAATGAGCATTAAATATACCTACTAAATCGATTACTTACCTACTTATACTTATGAGTGTGACCTACAGCTAATGGCTGCGAAGCTGGCTATTCAACCACACATAATCTCATAATTGAGATTGAGTGATTGTAATATGTTTACCTATAAGTTGAAATTGAATGAAATAAATAGTTTGAAATTTAAAAAAATTTTTTTTTTTTAAGCCAAGAAAATTATGACAAATAGGAAGTTCTTTGTTCTGGATAATGTCAAATAAATTGAGAATTGATAGGGCCTACCTACAACGTCCTCTTTTGCATATCAAACATCTTGAGATAAAGCAAGCACGCAAGATATCGACACCCTAGGATACCTACCAAGGTGAATGCTAGACCTAAAGGGGTTATGTAACTCTCCAGGTGACTGTACCTACTCATTGGAATTCAAAACGTGGGTCGGAAAGGTAAGCACTACTCTGAATAATAGTTTTACAAAGTACTAGGTACCTAATGTGTTTGTTGGGGTCATGACCGGGCGAGATTTAATGGGTGGAAAGTAAAATAAACAACAAGCGTAACTATTGAAAAACATAATCTCGATTATATTTTACGTTGAAAATCTCTTTTCACATACACACACATACAAAAACTGTCGAAAAAAAATCCCCCTTCTGAGACAGTCGTAAAAGAGCTTATTTTTGAACACTATGTCAATGTCTCATTAGACGACAGCAGATTACATTTGATTATTTTTTGTATTTGTTTCGGGTTAAGAAATCAATTTTGACCCTAGAGTGTGGCTTCATTAGTGACTTGTTAGTAGTAATCGAGCAATAGGCGACCTGTCCTTGAGCAAATTTTTTTCTGAAAAGGGAAATGTCCAAATTGCGAACATTGTTTCATGAGTTGTAGCTGTATTTGTCCATACCGCGTTAATTCAATACCACGCGTGACGCTACGACTTGATAAAGTCACATTCTAGGTTCAAAACCTTGGTACCATTGACTGACCCTCTAAAAATAAGAATCAAAATTAAGAGATCAGAATCTAGCAGCAGAATCCAGAATCAAGAGTTCAGCTTACCTAAAGTGAATTTTCGTGCAGGTAAAGAAAAATAAACAATGCAAGGTAACCTATTTTTTGGAACATTTGCAATATTTTCCAGCGCAGGCAGGATAATCTGTAATAATAATACCTAAGTCATTATAATGAGGTAATCTCGCAAATGGGTCATTCTAAGTATTGTTCCTCATAAGGTAGGTACTTACTAAAAGGAAGTGTTCTCAAATTTTCCCTGTATAATAAAGAGAAGTTTTTCAAGTACGCCCCTTACGAATAATTAATCTTCGAAAGTAGACTTAGGGAAGTCGAATCAATACCAAGTTCGTCTTTTATGAAATTTACCGTTCAATGGTTGGAGTTTGTTTAAAATTCACTTATTCTATGGTTATATTCAATGACTTGTAATTGTTATTAAGAGAAAAGTGTCAATAGCGGCGTAGGTAATTATATAACTACGAATGAAATAAAAGCACATTTAAATGGTACGGTAAACCCTAGGGGTCAGAATACTTTGCCAGATGACTGTAAATACGAAGTTTTCATAAGCTATTGAAAGTTATAGCTATCTACAAACATATTATTATATCTCTTATTCTATCTAACAGTCGTAATTTGAACTTTTATCAAAAATAGTATTGCTCTTACGGTCAAATATTATCAGCCCGAAGCTTTATGCTACTTTGCTCAGCGATACTAGGGACTTTTGTGAATGAGTCTATACAAGGAAATGGACATTTTATTTACTAGATTTCAAGATGGCGGACTTTAGTTTTTTGTATGACACAAAAACATATTTTTAGTGCTTATCCAGTGGGTTATCAAAAAAAAGCGAGACAATTTTAGAAATATATCGTGTAATAGGTGGCCACATTGCAGCTGCTCATTAAGAAAACGAAGTTATTTGTATAAAGTAGTCAATACATGCCAAGTTTAGGGTCCTCTAGTTACAAAATGGCTGACACATGTTTTGTAAAAGTAATCAAAATGATCCACCATATCCCCAACAATAACGCGGCTATATAATAGGTACATAAATTATAGATAGATACACAAAATACGCCTGAATGATCTTTAATTTTCTAATAAGGTAACACATTTCCATAAATTAAGACGTCAAAACGATATTATCTACCGTGGCCTTTCATTTTGCTAAATCAAACGATTCCACCTATTTCTCACTAATTACTCGTTTGAAATCAGAATTACTACAACACGAATTTCAATTTAATATCTGCCTTTGAAATCTGGGGCCAGCAGCATATCAGCGTTTCTCATGAGAGGTCTACATAATCTGGTTTTTCTTATAAATTGTATCAAAGACCCGTATAAAATGATCCTTAAAAGGGTTAGGTTGATGAGCTGGCTGATAGTACCTAAATATTAGTATTCCGGTCAAATAAACCAAGTCGCGAAATTCAGGTATTCTTGGTATCCTATGCTCACTGGCGCCACCACCAAAAGACAACTAGAGACTATTAAGGATTTTCGATTTTCTATCAAAAATCTCAAAGTGTATCAAAACAGCAAAATCTTTTAGGAGAACGTCATTATGATTCTAATTTTATCGTCATATTTCTTGGATTAACCTTTTCTAACAATCTTAAGATCCAGTTAAAGTCAGTAATGGTAGGCTTATAAACCAAGCGTCGCGACAACGACGCGCGTCAACTATGCTGCGGTCATGTAGAAAAACCCGATCGCATCCCATACAAACCCTGAGCTTCTCAGCGCGCTGTCAACGTGACGGCGACGCGGCGGCGTCGTTGACGCTGACGCCCGGTCTTTCTGGTATCCCCATACAAACCCATACAAACCAGTCATTTGACAGCGACAAAGCGCAACGCCGCGACGCTTGGAAAATAACGGTACCATAATACTCAAAAACGTCGAGTACTGGAGACGGTTATTAAAAACAGTTTTTCTGTCCGATTGTTCTGGTCTCAGATCTTTTGTTCTCGATTTAAATGAAAGTGCGTTTAAATAAAGCTACATTTTTTTGTCACTGTGGCGTTACTAACCATGGTGTAACAACATTAAGAATAACCCTTTGTGAAGAAACAAAGCAAATTGCGCCTGATGAAGCGGTCGAAATTTAACTGTTCCTTTAAGGGATTGTTTCTTAGAGTATATAATATCCCACCAAAAACATTTACTTGTAAAAAGAACCAAGTCTCGCCTCTCAGTTCATCTACTGTAAAAAGTTGTGAGATCCATGTGATGCCAAGTCGGTTATTGATTTATTCAAGGACTACTTCAGGGAACTTTCATCTTAAGCTATTGCGTAATTAGGTAACAGACATCATCTTACAGTAACTATATCGATATTTAAAAACTTTTATATTTACAATAACTAGAATGACTCGGCCATCGCACTAGACCATCGTATCTCACAAGCAAATAGTGTGCGATTGCCAAGTCATTCTAGTTATTGTACAAAGTTTTTAAATATCGATATAGTTACTGTAAGATGATGTCTGTTACCTAATTACGCAATAGCTTAAGATGAAAGTTCCCTGAAGTAGTCCTTGAATAAATCAATAACCGACTTGGCATCACATGGATCTCACAACTTTTACAGTAGATGAATTGAGAGGCGAGACTTGGTTCTTTACAAGTAAATGTTTTTGTGGATCTCATTTCTTTTGTAGATAGTCTTCCTCTTTCTCTTATCTGGAACTACTTCTTGAGCCTCAGCTACAGATTTACTCAAAGCCCACCCGCAAAGTTAACTTTGTAATCCAATACATTTGTATGGAAATACAAAGTTAGTTATGCGGTTGCAACCGAATTTGCACAATATTATAGTTTTCCCTTTATTCATACACTAAATACAAGGTGTATTCTAAGTTTGAAGCTCCTCAGTCTGCTAGAAGTACCTTAGAGTTTTGATGATCGGTCAGTCAGTCAGTCAGGCAGAAAATTAAGAAACTTTGACTAACTATAACTTCTAAACTACTGGTCCAAATTAAATGAAATTTGAAATATATGGTGTCTACGCAGTGCTTGATAAGATATTTTAAAATGAGGGTTCTAAACTTATCGACAAGGGAGTTAGGGGGGGGGTCAAAAATGGCCTGAACTGGTTCGAGAAAAGGATGGTACGGCCGTGCCGCTTTCAGCTCGACTTGGTGGGGGCACTGTCGTGCCCCCAGATTATAAACAAGCTAAAGAAGGCGCCTTACTGGGTATGAACGGGTGGCACTAGTACGAATATAAACTCTATCCATTGGTACCAAAACGATAGAGACAATACTATTGAAACTCTGTACCTACTTCTCATACATTTGACGTTGGTATCTACGGAACTATTGGTCAGGATTGACAGTATGGCGCGATCTTCTTCGCTTCTTCAATATAAAATGAAGTAGCTTTTTGCGTTTCTCTGTCTGTCTGCCTGTCGTAGAATTTGATAACTCATCCTAAACCACGCATCGGATTTTAATGCGGTTTTTTGTAATAGATAAAGTGATTATAAGAAATATTCAAAAGGCCCTTTTAATGAAAAATGCCCTTTTACCGCAGGAAAATAAGTTGCAGCGGGTGAGATCGCTAACGGGCCGCTAGTATATTTTACTCTAAGGATTGTTCCTTCCCTGAGTTTGTCTTCCACACAGTTTATTTCTCAATAGTTGTCGTCGTTTGAATATTTTGGATTGTTTGCGTTCAAAGGGCTCAGAAATGTCTTCGGCTTTAGGGTTTATTTTGTGAGTAATTACTTCGAAATGTAATGGCTAATTTCGTTTGAGTATTGGAAGTGGTGTTGGAATTAGGGCGATGTAATTGAATTGAAGTTCTTAGGAAAGAACGTTTTGCATTAATGATTGTTTAGTTAATTATTTTTATCTACACTCATCTCGTAATATTCGTTTTACAGAATCGAAAGCAGTTACGTAATGAACTGCATTTAGAAGTATGCAGCCTTAAAAATAATTTCCATACTAAAATTTGAGTAATGTCTAGTATTTAAAAAAAAAAACGAAACAAATTTGCCGCTTTTTTATTTCCTGACCCAACAGTAAGTCAAATAAAAAAAAACACATGGCACCCGGGCGGGACGACACTTGAAATTATGAGGACTTATTTATTATTAAATCTTTGCTTCAAATCATTTTTTCGAATTAAAGTTTACCGATAAATGCTTTTGAATTTTAAAAGTTGTTCAGTTTTTATGAGCCTCTATTTATTTAACGTTTAGTTAAAAAGTTACTTATGTACAAAAGTCGTTCAGTTGGTGGTTCAGTAGATAGGCTTGCAATCGCCATAGTGCAGTGCGGAGGTTTGAATTATTTTTCACAGTTTTTATTGTAGAGTGTAGGTAAAATAGTGTATGCAACTGCATATAATTAGGCTTTGGAATGCTCGTGTCAATCTATTATCATAAACAGACACTCACATCCTAAAGCCTTTCATTATAAGGCAGTTGCATAAACTACTATTATTATGTCAGAGATATTTAAATTGATTTTGAAAACCGATGAACTTATTGATATAATTCGTCGCAGATTTCTTTGACAATGTTTTAAGAAATCTTTTATTACGTCTTATTTGAACAATTTGAGATTCTGGGATTGAACAAACACAGTTTTATTTCAACTACGCTTAATAACAAAAGTAGCCAGAATTCTTTAGCATCACTTTATATACCTATGGTGAAATTATAATAGTGACTGATAGCGTAATTACAGGGTTGTCTGGTGATAAGGAATAACTTTCCCCAGGAACTAAATACCTACGCAAATAAATTCAGACCTAAGTAGTAACTATTTTTTCCTATATCTATTCCTTGGAAAAGTTGTTCCTTTTCACCAGCCGTTTCTGAGTTTTCGTTATCGCTCACATTTTTGCTTATATTTTTATGCGGTTGTTGCAAATGTCGAATGTAATCCCCAAGGGATTGATTCTCTTATAAATAGGCAGACGACAGACAACCTTTGGCTAGACCAATACCCGATACTCAAACAAAGTGTATTATGAAAATGTTAGCACAACACGATTACCCTACTTTACCAAGTTTGATAAACAAATCTAAACAAGTTTAGAAGACAATGTTTACGATTCAGGCAGTACATTTCCTCGGCTAAGAATCTCAGCTATTCTTGTAACTTTCAAATATGAGAATATAAAATCTACCTATTTAAATATTTTTTTATTAGATTAAAGAAAACAAACGTGACATTCTGTAAACAAATGACAGGTGTAGATTTCCTATGTGTTTTCTTTCTTCTTTTATCGCTAAGAATGTATCCAGACAAAAACAGAAGAAACATACCTAAATCAAAAGCTTTGTATCAAAGACACAAAAATTAGGTATTGGCAGAAGCGCCCAGAAAACTCTTAATTTTGTTCCCAATAATACTGTACATTTGTTGAATAACTTAGATTAAATAATCATAAATTCACCCTAGTTTCGCAACCCCTTTTGGGTAGTTATTTGAACAACACAAAGATATTACAGTTAGCCAAAACTTAGCCGGTTGGTAGGGGAAACGCGGTTAATTTGGACCAGTTGTTACCTATATATAACTCTTAGACAATTAATATTTATTTTTACGAAATCAACCGCATAAAACTATACCTACTGAATTTAATTTTGTTTGTTTTTGTGTTATGAGTCATGATAAAAAACGTAACATTTATTTTTTCTCAAAAATCAATTGTTAACACTATCGAAGCTTGGTGAAGTATTAGGTAACAGGTTAAAAGTCAATCATCTTTTCGCGTGGAACACCGAATCATAAAACGTCGTCATAGCATGTTTAAGTTTAAGAATACACGTTAAAACAAAACAAAGGACCAAAACTGACAAAAGACATGTATTTGATATTTTGCGCGAAAACAAAATGGCTGATAAAAAGTTATAAATACATACATATAACACGCCTATGTTCCTTGCGGGGTAGGCAGAACGTAGACGGCTATAAACGGAGTTATGTTAGTGAGTAATCGATGAATATTGTAATTTTTCAAATTATCAACTAGTATTTAAATATTACTTAGGTGTGGTCATGCCGTGTGATGCCGGCTCAGAATAGCATCACCCCAATTCTACCCAAGGGTGTCGTAAAAAGCGACTAAGGGATAATCTTCCAGGAATGGGCAGCAGCGCTCCTGTCAATACAACATCTTACACTGCCCTCGCCAATCCGCTTGCCAAGCGTGGCGAGTATGACAATACCCCCCGATATTGGGAGGCCCATGTCCAGCAGTGGACTGTTGTGGCTGTTATAGTAGTATAGTAGTGGTAGTGGTCTATTTTACGTGCGGTCCAATATACCCAACTTTCCCCCAACTGCAAACAAGGAGAACTGCAAAATTCATACATTTTGAATCAAAGTTCGTTGAAAGTCCGGAAATTAGCTTCGCTGTCGTGGACTTTACCGTTTTCGAAGTAAATTGTTATGTCATGGAATTTAAAAGTTCGGATTCGAAGTCTTGCGTCATATGGAGGAAGTTACGCCGCATTTCGGTAGCCCGAAAATATCTAGACATTCTTTCTGAATAAAATTTAAGCGAATAAAATACGAATGTCTGAAGAAAGAAACTAAAATGTCCTACCTAAAGATTCTAAAAAGTCCTCAATTTTGTGATATCACTTCCTTTCCACATTTTTATGGATCTCACGCTTTAAGTAGTTAATTTCGACCAATTTTTGATATTATGAATTCGTATGCATTGATATGCAAAATATTTTAAATATTTGTCTACTGTAACGTGTTTTCTTCTGTCTAATTCAGTCCTGTAGCAACTGTGGGGTAACAATTTCTACCACTGCACAAATTCTAGTAAAAAAGTAGTTAAGTAATTTTTCATTTTGCTGTATTGAACTCTCGTATAAATATTTATAGTATAATCTTGATTTATTATTACTATTCTTTCAATTTCGTTTTCGGTAATAAATGCTATTACATATTTGATTCGTTTTCAATCGAATACCCGTTCAATTTCTTTCGAAGATTTGATGTCCAGTTGCGAAAATAGATATGTCATGATTGGTTATCGTAGATACCTATTCGACCTATTTTGACCTAGGGCAAGTCAATGACTTAGGTCTAAGGTGATAAGGGCGTTACCGCATAACCACAAAAGGGCTCTGGCCGTAGGTGGTAAATGGTTGAAATATTCATGACTGCATTGATATGTGAATTTATACAATTACCTATAGTGATTCAATGGAACTACTGCGAACGAAGGATATACTGCTAGTCTTGTCTGAGGGCCCGATAAATCAGATGTTTGCATTAGGTTTGATTTGGTACCTCTGTCTAGTCGGCGAACTGATTCCAGACCGCCTTTTGTATATCGATATTTTCCATATTTGACATACAGAAAATCTTGGGATTTCAGGTATTTTTTCTTCAGATGAGATCTTATTGTATGCCAAGACAAGAGAAACTACGTATTATTCAGAATTCACTTGCAAACGCTGGCAACGGTTGAGCCGCATCAGCTCAGATGGAAGAGATGTCGCCAATAGGGAAAGATGCAGGTTCAGATCTTGCCTGCAGTGAATTTTTTTTTTAATATACTTACGACTATGCAGTTTGATTTTAATTCATTGATGTACATTAAATTATACCCTGGTACATAGGTACACAACTAATTCGGTACATACACAACTAATGTTTTATGAACTTATCGATCTACTTTCAAAGGTTTTTGTAACATTCTTCGGTTTCACGTTTCAAATCATTGAAACTTTGTGCACTTTAATTAAGGAGAGCTGGAGCATAATATCAGAAATATACAATGTTGCTTTTCATTCAACGCAAAGACAAAGGGAATGATGAACTTTGTAATAAATAACGTATTTCACTGGAATATGTAACGAATGACTTAGTGTTTTAGCAAAATTACAAACACGCAAGACCACAATGTATTGGGTCAAATATTTAGAATATTCTCGTGGTGAGAATCATTTTACAGTATTGTGAGCTGTGGTTTTACATATTATATTTATTTTATTATTTGCGCATATGTGTTTTTTATTCATTATTTCTATCATATTTAATAACTCTACGCCACATCGGACAAAGTTTTAGAGTCTTTTAAAGATGAAAAGATGTTTCACTCGATTGGCCCTCTCGTTTTTAAGTCGCCGTTTACGTTATGTCGCCGATTTTTTATGGCCCTTTACGCTCTGCTTACACCGCAATGGGTAAAGACGTGATGAGTGAGTACGAACATTTAGTATGTAATTATTTGATTCCACGGACCGGACTTTGGGGGTAAGATAACTCTGCAAGTGACCGTACCTTATTCACATTTGCTTTGCTATGAATATGTATTTTCTTAGATCTATAGCCTTCTAGGTACATAAAGTAGAAAGAAAAAGACATTCTAAAGATCCAAACACTAATAGTAAAAAGGTCCGAATCAGATCAGAGTAAATTTAATTGCCTACACTCGCAATTGGATTTCAAGCCGTAAATCCCAGATTACGTTCAGAAATCTGTCACGTGAACTACGTCACGTCACGTGCAAACAGAACCGACTGGGCAGATGGTTGCTGATTGGATAAAAGAACATAAAAAATACATTGCTTTCAAAAGTAGCTGACTATCTGTATTTTCTACTTAATTCTACTTTGAGCAAGAGAAACACTCGAAGAGAACAGGATAAACGAGCATAATAAGTAGTGCCATGAAAAACTAATTAAAGTGATTTGACACATGACCGAGTTAGTGTTTTTAAATTCCTTAAAAGAACTGAAATCGCAAGTAAAGCCACGAGATGGAAAGCTAGCTAAAGAACTAATTAATCGAGTACAACGAAATGACGCAGTATTTCGGTGTTTCGGAAATACACAATGCGAAACAAAAGACATTTAAGTGCGCGCAGATGTTATTAATGCGTTTAATTAGAACAGCTGTAAGGATGTAGAAAGTTACTAGAAAAGACTGGGGTTTTATTTAATTTATAGGAAACATACTTTGTATCATGATTGTGTTTGTAGCCTTGGCTGGACACCACCATCCTTATCAGGTACTAGAAACGTATATAGGTGACAAGCGATTAGCACTGGGTGAAGCTGCTAAAAAGGATCCCACTTATCAAACATAGCAAAATATACTTCGTTGCAGTGGCGAAGAGACCATACATGCCGATTCCCATCGGCTTCCCTTTCACAAAACATATCCATACTCTCACGTGAATCTACCTTCATTTACTTACTATTTGTTTGGCTCCGGCCTAACTTCGTTAAAATCTCACCCTTTGCCACTGCTTCGTTGCATATTAACAGTAGCATCTCAAGTCAACCTACCTATTGAACGAAACAAGCTCTCTCTACATTTAAAAACTATAGACGGGAACCACACAAAACACATGTTTCTACGCTATTTAACGCTGCGTAATGCACAACGCTGCGTAATGCACAACGCTGCGTTGATGGATAGATCTAGGTATCACGATTGACATAAACTTTATTTTTAGGAAATATGTATTGTCCTAACATAACGTTACGCTGCGTCAAAGTAGCGCAGCAACGGATGTTACGTGTGATCTCTGCCGTAAGCATTAGCAGTATGTATAATGTAGATCTTTGACATGTCTAACTGAAGCGGCTGCTTACAGTACAGTATGCATTAACTATCGCGACTATGCAAACAGTGAGAATTACAATCGCAAACACGATGTATGGCAAACACTTGTATTGCCCGTAAAATATTTCGGCCACTTCAAACGAAAAGCGGTAAGGGTTGTCACTTTTTGCAAGTTTATACACACATCACATTATCAGCCTTCATTGGAGTTTACAGCTGGACGTAGGCCTATTTCATAAAAGGCCATTATTAAGGCACAATATCATGGTTTCACCAACCAGCATTACTAAGCATCAGTAATACCATTGGTCAAACATTTTCAATTAATGCGTGCTCAGACCATAAAACTGAACAAAATTTACTATGGAGGCAATTGGTGGGAAACAAAAAAAAAAAACCGATCTCCACTTAAATTATTGTTTAAAACGGGATTATTACCGTGATTAGATTTTTGTTTACCGCGATATTTCGGAGCGGTTGCTCGCTCCATGTAAACAACCGTGAAAACCTAAAAACTTACATTCCGATCTCCCGTACAAAGTCAGTCAGCTGATCGTTTCCCACCATTGGCTCCATAGTAAAAGTTGTTCAATTTGATGGCCTGATCATGCCTGCAAAGTTTTCGGTACACCGTCCCTAACACCCCGTATTGGTAATATTTTTTCTAAAAATCACAACTTTATTATGATAGTTATAAAGTCCATAAATTATAAAAACACTCATGTCACCAAATAATCATCATCTGCCTTCATAATATTTACTTCAATTATCATAATCTGCTAAATGAATCAAACAACTGCCCACTACAAAACATTCTAAAACTTTCAGTTCATGAACCAGCACTTTACAACAATGGAACGAAAACTGCGAAAACTTTAGCTCTGCCCATGTTGACTTTCTGCGCAAACAATAGCTGCAATTCCACTCGGTAAACTTCACTGCTATCGCATTACACTTCTGACATCTGCCTGTATGTTGCCAGCATTTTTACTGGGGCAAACAGGGTGTATCTGAAATATTAAGTGTATAAAATTTAGGCCGTTTTTACGCCTAATGGCCTAGTACTTATGTTCCTAGATTTTGAAAAGGCTTTTGACAGACTAGCGAGGACATAAAACTAATTTGGCAAGCAGTGCGGGTACAATCTATCCAAGAATTCTACATTTTCTTCACAACATTATGATACAAGACTTTAGACCAGCGGAAAATACCGAAGAAGTCTATGTAAACATGGGAGTGCACCAAGGGTCGACATTAAGTCCACTGCTCTTTAATATCGTAATAAACTACGTAATTCAAAACTTTAGCTCTGCCCGTGTTTACTTTTTTCTTCTTTTATATTGCGTTACACTCCTGAAATCTGCCTGTATTTTGCCAGCATTTTTAACTCAGACACACAGTGTGTCTACAAAAGCTTAATTAAACTCATAGATGATTGAACTGTGTAAAAACGGTCAAAAGTCACCTAAGAAAAATTAACTCACGGAATATTAGATTTAATAAATACTTAGCACAAATTGACAATTATGAAAGTTTTCAATTAGATGATCATTTATTTAATTAAAAATAGCTTTGTGCATCCTGTATACATTTCACCGCGAGTCCCAGCAGTTTTCGAGCAGGCAACCCTATGTTTGCTCAATGTTTGGGCGAAATAATCACATTAGCTGTTCAAATAGTGTTGTGTGTTCGTACAAACATTTGTGATGAATGTTTGCCTATGGAGAGATTTGGTTATTTGCGACTTTTTTTCGAGCGACGACCTCAACACATTGATATAAATAAGTAGTTATTGAGAATTTTGTATTAGGTTTTTTTGCACTCTAAATTTTTAACACACACTAAATTTTTACACTACAGCAAAACACCCACCGACTCCTTTAAAAGATCAATTTAAACTTTCATAAGAAAAACCAGTATAGTTTGACCCCTTGAAAGCGTTGATTGATAATTAGAATCAACACTAACCATAAGAATAAATAAGAACACTACCGTGTAGAAATGAAACTCCTTTGTCTGTGCCCCAAAAGCCGCGTTTTAAATACCTACTTCCCCCCTCAGCCCGTAACGCCCCGCGCGCTCCCGCACTTTAAACCAGGGCTGTCACGTGCTAATAGTTTTATTCCAAACTAACTAAACCGCCAAGCAGTTGCAAGACTTTCGGCGTAGTATGTTTACATAGGTACTTACGCGCCAGAGAATGAAAAATCGTGCAAATGCAATTATTTTGAAAGATTTGCGATGAATAGGTACCTATGAATTTGTTCGTTTCCATAATAAGCTAACAATAACTTTACTACCTAAGGTAGGTAGGTATGTCGGATTACAAAACCGAAACTATTTAGTAAGGTAGGTACCGACTTGAGTAAAAACACAAACATGAGAATACACCAAATACGTTTACGTATTAAGAATGGTAGGTAGGTACCTATTTACTTTAACATCGTTATCATCAGTTACCTTGGCTCATCTTTTAGCAAATAAAAAAAATGAGTTGCAGAATCATCCTCGCATTATTTTTACAGCCATAAGCACCATAGTCATTCGGCAAGGCTAAACTTTTCCGAAAAAACAAAACTTGACCCGCGCGACGAACGCTTACGCGGTGAAGCGCACTCCCGGCCGAATTGAACGCTCTGCGAGCGCCAGACGGTAGGCTAATATAATGACCTTGAGCGCGTCTGGAGCGGGAGTGTCGCCTCTAGGTGTGTTTACTCTTATGCACTAACCTAACAACTTTTGAAATTAGGTCTGCGCTCTTTTGTGTGACTCTAATTGGGGCAAATCTGGGGGTCATTTTCAGGGTCAAAATTGCCGTGGTGTGTCGGTTTAGAATAGCATCATCCCATTTTCACCCGTGGGAGTCGTACGTAAAATACAGCTAAAGGATGAATCCAGTAGCAGCGTTCCCTGTGAAAATCGTCAACACCTTAAATTTCGCTCGTAATTCGCCTGCCAAGCGTGGTGAGTATGGGAATACTTGGAGGAGGCCCATGTCTAGCAGTGGACTGTTGTGGCTGTAGTAGTAGTGGGGTCATAGATGCAGTAAGCTTAACCTTAAGCCCAACAGGGCGCTGGCTTTCCCACACAATAATTAAAAAAAAAAACTTGTTTTAATTTGCTACTCCAATTTTCATATAAGTCGTATGTTAATGTAATTTCTACTTTTGGTAAGTACCAACTCACTACCTTACATGAACAGGAACACAGCCGCATACATTGATTTCTTATATTTTTAGCAGCAATACAGATTCAGAACACAGACACAAAACAAATTGTTATTCAGCCCAACACAAGAACTGAATACTAACAAGGTAGATCTGGAAAGTGTGTAAATTTATCAAAGAATTGGTGAAACAGTATAAAAATTTTGTCGGCTTTTATTTATTGATGAAAAGAATTATATAAAATCGTACAGAAACGAATTGACGCTTGTATGCGTCTGCGTCCATAACATATGTATGTATGTATGTATGGACAGTATGTATTCTGTGGTATGGATACAAATGACGCAAATCTTTTTACACGATGTCGCATGGACGTGCGGCTGTCAATCTGCAATATCGTGTGAGAACCACTTAGACTAAAGAATTTTACTCCTAACAACTAAGCGAACGATATATTAGAGAGTTATTTATGTGGATGATATCTTAACATTTTTTGTTAAATATCCCTGACTTGGCAATGCCAGACTTAATAAAGAGGACCTTGTCGTTACACAAAGACACAGCGAAACTATAAGCTTAAATAGCAATGCAGAGTAAAAGTCTAGGCGTGTACGTAGTTAGGTTTATGACGTTCATAATTTTATTATGCGCGAAAATGTAGCCTTGCACATTTTGCCAGGTTTTTCGCGTAAATTTTTGTACAAAAACAAACATTTAATTTTCACATTTTCACGCCACATGTGTGGTGACAGGTCATGAAAACGTCTCCCAGGTGTATTTTTAAAACTAAAAGTAAACCGGGAAAGGACCGCAGAGTTTTCAGTGTGTGTTACATTTTGCAGTGTTCTACATACTGCTTATCCTAGACGTCATAAGTAGAAGGATTGAGTTTTCAAAGGTTGTCCGCAAAATGAAGGATGCAGTCAAGGTAACAAAAATGGAAAGTAGTGTTTTTTAGTTCTGCGATCTCTCCATACAAGAAGTATCGCAAATAAGTCTTCAAGATAAAGTTATAATTTGGCTCAGAATCAATAGTTGTGGATACTATCTTAAGGCATATTTCCTGCAGCTGGATTCTATCGCCTAGTATCTTACGTTTAGTCAGAATGAAGAAGAAATGTGGAAACACTTACCTTGGCTCTCATTGAAGCAGCCCAAAATGACCACAATCACGACCAAGCCACTCTTCAGTCTGTAGCCCAGGTGGTCGGGCATCTCTCTCCCCCAAGGCATGGCTCAGCGTCTCATCCATTCGTTGTATGGGTCGTATGGCGAGGTGTGCCGAGGTCTGAGGTGTGGATGCATTATCTGTAACAAGAGATGGTGAGGTCAGGCTCAGCTATGACTTAGGAGAGTACTTCGCCTTGTCTCTCTGGACAAAGTCCAACGTCTATCGTTTCTGGAGAAAAACGGCGTAATAACTTGAAGTGGTTTTTGGGTGTCCTTGGTATAAAAAATTGGTGTCATAACCATTACAATATTTATTAAACTCATACTTTACGGCCAAGATAAACGCGGTTTCTTCTTTTGGCGTAATATCTTATTTGGACGATTTATTCCTAACTAAAACTATAATTTCAAAACGCTAATCACAAAAAATCAAGTTGATCTAATCAAAGTGTGTTGATATCAACAGCAATGTGCCAGTCAATGTACCCAATTACGGGTTCCAAAAAGCTTTGGTAACTGCTTCGAAAAATAGGAATTGAGACACTGTCCTTGTTAAAGTTGCCATTCTGTCTAGGGAACCTATGGCAAATACCTTATTTTGTTCAAGTTGCAAGGACAATGAAAGGCATATTTGTGTTTTTTTTTTCCGCTGAAGGTTAACCCACCTTCAGGGGGAATTTATTGTGCATAAACATATTTCTATATTACACATATAGATCTATGTTGACTGGTCAACCAGGTCCTCGCTAATGGGTACGGGCGGCCTGGTTTAACCTGCGACTAGAGAGTTGATGAGCAATCTTCGAACTAACATAAGTTTTAAATAGCTAATATTAGAGTAAATAGGAACGTAATTATGATGTGTTATCTTATAAGTACTTTAGACACTCTAAAAGGTAGAAACTATGTTGATGGAAATATCTATGGTTGATTACTGATTAAGTATGTTGATTGATTATGTTCAAGATGAATTATATTCTTTTAATATATTTATTATATATTTGACAAAGTTATTAAATGAGGTTATGGTCGATTCCTTGGTAATAAGTTCTTTTATTACATATGGATTTATCTTTAGCATTTGACAAAGTACCTCGTGATTTAAGCGAGCGGCTGAATAACGCGGGCAGTCTTTTAAAAGATGGTCTATTGTTTGTATTTTGTTTTCATCACAGGGGCATCTGTCTGTATCTATGATTTTAAATCTGTGTAGGTACTCACGATGAAAACCATGCCCAGTCAATATTTGGGTTAGGTGAAATCCTGTTTTGGTTACTTTAAAGAGCTCTTTGATTGCATCTAAATCTGGTAACCATTTTCGTGTGTGTTCTCCTTTAGGGGATGCCAAATAGTCTTGCTCGCTGATAGCCAGGTTTCTTTCTTTAGTTAGTCTTCGAACGTAGCTAATAGGGAAAAATGAAAAGTCAGGTGTTTTCTGCATTGACGCGGCCATCTTCGCAGCTTTATCGGCTTCTTCATTGCCGCGAACTCCAACGTGAGCTTTTGTCCATATGAAGATGACAGGTACAGGAAAGGTAATGAGATATTTTTGGATTGAATTCACCAAGCTATTTGTGGAGTCACGGTCACTGATTTCGTGAAGAGCCGACAAGCTATCAGAAAGAATGGCCACCCCATTAACCGCCGTGTCATGAGCCCACATTATTGCTTTTTCAATGGCTAACAGTTCCGCTTGAAAAACAGAGCAGCTGGGATGAAGCTTAAGTTTCATTTCAACGGGCTCACCCTGAGGTTTGTAAGCTACAAAAGCTGCACCAACCAAGTCTCCGCTGTGTCTGCTACCGTCCGTGTAAATTTTTATAAAATTGGGATTGCAGATTTTTTGGATGTCTTCATCGCTGGTAGCGCTTTCAAAGGTGATAGATTTTCTTGCAGCAGGATGTAACATTTTTGAAGGAGGGGTTGGTCGATGAAGCTGTACGTCGTTTGGTAGTAGCTGGGTGGACCCTCGCAATTTTGTTAATTCTACGGTAGCGACCTCGTTTATCTTCAGGTGTAGGGGAGTAAAACCAGAAAGTGCGATTGATGCGTTAGCTAATATCGTTCTAAAACCTCTGATGGCTTTAACGGAGAAGTCTCTTTGAAATGACGTTAGTTTCTTTTTTACCCCCTTGTACTTAATGGCTGTTCCCCATATACCGGATGCATATGTGATAATGGGTTCTATTACGTGTTGGTATATTATACTCACGTTCTCGCTTTGGATGCCCCATGTAGGTCTTATTTGTGTAATGAGTAAACTCTCTCTCTCTCTGTTTCTCTCTCTCTCTCTCTTCGTGTGGGACATTAGTAAACTAAGGAGCTATTACTTATTTCAAAAGTTCTTAACCATGCATTACGATGAATTTAAAGTAGGTCAAAATTAGGTCACTACTTCAGTTCAAGAACAAACAAACTCCAACAAAAGTCAGATGCAAGTTCGAAGTTCAAAAAGCCTTCAGAGACTTTCTACTCCATCAACCGCACAACATCCATCTTCATAACCATTTTATGTCCATTATAAGGGTTTGCATCAGGGATGTGAAAAAATAATCGATGTTTATCAAAGTAATCGACTTTTGATCATCGACTATACAATTTAAATTTTTCAAGTTTTTCAATTTCTTTTTTTGCGTCACGTATACTATAACTATTTATTTCGGACGTTGCGTAACATTGACACCTTTTTTATGCCCCTACAAACATTTTCTTTTGGCGGATAATTAATTCTTATCTCTTTTGGTAATTTATATTACTACGTAAAATCCAGTAAAGAAAAAATATTATGTTTATAAATCGCTGCTTTCTTTGGATGAAATGATTTATTTGATTTATTTCTAATGATGAAATTTCTCTTCTATTCTTTCTCTATTTCTCTTCTATTTTTTATTCTTTCTATATTCTTCTTGTATTTCTAATGATAATGATTTATTTCTAATCGATTTTTGGACGACTTGAAAAAATCTATTTTCCTTACGAAAGTCACATCCCTGATAAGGGTTTGCATCAGCCATCGGATGCCGTATTTACATTTCCCGACGGGACAATGTTTTGCATGAAAAATAGCACTCCCTTAGGTCCTGTTTCCATTGTAAGTCTTTTGAGTTTATGACCATAATAATATTATAAAGCCTTTGTGGGAATGAAGGTAGAGGTTTTTTTTTTGTATTTTCGGGTAATTTTGGCTGGAGATTGTTCATTTAAGTTAACTCACGTAAGTCTAGCAAAAATATTTGTCCTAGCGAGTGATGAGTATGACACTTACGTAGAATGATTTGCAGCATGATTGCAACGAAGAATTGATTTGTTTCCTAACGCTCGCTTTAGAAATTAATCCTACATCATAAAACCATGACATGACATACGACATTCTGTTGTGGGGAACCACTGCTGATGTTGAGTCAGCCATTTGATCGTTCTCTTATGGAAACCAAAATATGAGCATGGAAACCAAATTCGATGTTCTATTCAGAGAGTTGATTTAAGACTCCGTAAGAGATGGCTGGTGTACGACTACCTACGATTGTAGTCTAGCCCCAAACAATTTACTGGGTCACAAATTTGGGTCATGGCGCGCGGGGCGCCTTTACAGATGGCTCACTCAGTACTAGCGATAATTTTTCGTTTTCTGGCATAAACTGGAATCTTAGAGGAACTCAAGATATCTAAGAGGATGGTTGCCACGAACGTCATATTTTTTGCATTCAAAAAGGTTCAAAATCATATATCACTCTTGTATAACATTTAGAGCTGTATTTCGTCTTCATATTTAACCAGCAATCTTGGCGTAACAGGTGACAATCGTGATAATACTAAATAGGGTTGAGCGAACCTTCTGTAAACTCTCAGTTATTTGGTGAGGTTGCAATTGTATGAAAATACCAAAGCTCTTTGTGTTTCTGTGTGAAGTCGCTCTATCTTTAGCTCTGTCGGCCTCAGCCTGACCTGCTTTCAGGTCTACAGCAATCATTACATAAACAGGTAAGCTTAGCTCTCTGGCTATATATATCTACTACTGTTGATTATCATCATCAACAGCTTACATCAGATTGCGGAGCATAGGGCCTCTTCTTTCTAACGCCAATTGTTACGGTCGTTGATTCATTTTTTTTTTCGACCTCATGTCTTCATCCTCGTACTGTGTCCCATTACAGCCAATATAAGAACTGTTTGACCATCTGGCAGGTGGTCAGCCAACATGGTGTCAAAAGAATTTACAAATTAAATTGTGTGATTAACCAGATCAAAAGAAAAATAATGTCTTTTTCCAAAATCCGATTGTTTCATCTCACATTCATCTAAGATTTTTCCTAATGATGTGAATAGAAAGATAGAGTACCTGTCCAACGCGTTAAACGTGCAGTTTAGCGCCCGCTGTCCCATTTGCAACGATTTACGTCCCCGAAATGGGGCGAAAATCCGACCCGCGATCAAAAGTCGATTGTTCTAGAAACTTTGACTTATTTTCATGTGGTCAACCGTCCGCGACTACACTTGTAATACTTATAATATATTATTGAATTTTTCTTTTCTTTTTATTCGAACGATACAAGAGAAATCAAATTTCTGTAAAAATTCTGACAAAGACAAAACAGTAGTAGAAAAAAATCTTTTGCGTTGCAAATTCTTTAAAATAGATTTCCAAGCCTTGCTTGCAACCATAATAATATCCTCTCGGGTCATATTATTGACATGATGTCCCTAGGCTAGCTTTTGAAAGCCCATTTGAAGGATCAACTAAAACTAGTTATACAAAGTTACTGTATGGGAAACAAGTTTCTGTTGATACTTTTAATGAGTAGCTTTACTGCTAAGCAGGTTAGGGGCAACTGTTTTTATTGTAACTGTACGAATACCCGGTAGATAAGATAGATATAAGTTGATCAACGTAATATTCATTATCGTCAGTCAGGGCGATCCCCTTAGGCCGGGTTTTTAATAAAAGTTACTAAGAAATACCAGTATAAGGTGATCCCTAAAAAGGCAAAGGTTGATGTTCTACCCATAGCACCTACATTAAATTTGTTTTTATTTGCGCGCCCGTCCGTGGCCGTGGCACAAAAGGGAGTTTTCTGCAGGAAGACATTAAAACTTGCACGTTAGCTCGGATTCTAAAGAAAGGAGGTAAAATATTACGATGGAGTTGTGATGGATTGTGAGAAGACAGGATTTATACCTTTGCCTATCTTTCTGACGCAAAACAAATGTTGAGTTTTTTATTTAACTTTTTCCTTTGGTAAATCAGATTTCAGTCTCCCTTACTCGCCCTTTTTATGTCTTTCGGTTCGTGTTTCGGTTTCGCTTAGTATCTATGTGGATGACTTCTTTGATATGATATCTATTTACAACATTAAGAGTATTTTAAGTACTGAAATGCTGAAATGACGAAAAAATACGTCCATTACTTATTCGACAGCATCATATTTCTCAGGAGAAAAAAACCACGCTTATTTATAAGCACTCCAAAAACCATTCCCGCCTGTTTACCGACAAGAACTCTCAGGGTGATTTCAAGAGACGGTTTTAATGGCGAACTTCGGCAACTTTCTTTGTGAGCGGTAAACTCACTAATTGTAAAGTTTTCTTCGGTAAGTCCGGCCGGGGGAAAATTGTTTGCCTCAAAAATGTGTGTAATGTGATGAATAATTTATGCCGGGCTTAAAAACAAGCTTTATTTTGGCCATGTTTTGCCGGCTTAGACTAGCATCAACCTATTATATCTTCTCAGCTTACTCCGCAAAGGATATAATTGGCGTGATAAGATTCTAGTAGAAAAGGTTGTTTGACAGCCGATGTGGCGTAGTAATAAAGGTTTCGGGATTTGAGTTTAGTGGGAAGCGTCCTTTTGTCGAAACCTGGAAGAGTACCAAACGAAGCGACCTGAACGCAGTTGGAGCCTCCTGTGACTAAGCAAAAACCACGGCGCAGAACAGGGAGAATTGGAAGAAGCTATCCAGGTCCCTTTGTACCAGCGAGGTACCATAGGACTTCAACAACAAGTAGCTAAACGCTTAGATTTCTTTGACTCTTTTCGAAGAGTTCGTTGATAACAAAATTACATTTTCAGAGTTCAGACTTCAGAAATAAATTGTTGAATCATAAAATGTAATAATCAACTAACAAGATGATATGGCACTCCTTCAAAAAGATAAATAAACGTCCCAAAACTGAGTGGAAAAATGCCTTGATTCTCTAATAATGCTCGTTTGAAGAATGACGTATAAATGCGAGAGGCAATCTACCATGTCTGCTATTCTACCACAGACATTTGAACAGATGAAGACTTTGCTTTCTTATTAAAACAAATCTGTAGACACCGTCTTAAATCTACAAAGGATTTCGGTAACCTTGGAATGAAAATACCTAATTGTTATCGTAAATTAGATACGTCTGTGAAGAAAGAGATTTCGCAACAGTTCACTGTTGCGGACATGAGGATTTGTTGTACTCAACTTCCTTGCTAAACAAACCCGCAGTTTTATGGAAGTTAAAAAAAAGATTAGGTTTAAAATTTGGTCCTCAGAAATAGTTATTCAGTTTCACTTAGCTTAGCGTTTTCGGGAAAGAGGGTCGTTCTGTATCACCTTAAATTTTTGCAACACCTGCAATATTTACAAAGACAGTCTTTTCCTACTCAAGAACTGTGGCGCGCATTACCCCACGCACGCAAGGTCGTATGGGTATCGCAACTCATAAAAATTGCAAATTTCAATGGGAGGTAAAAAAAAAATAAGACTTCGAACCCTGTTCTTAGGGAAAGTTGCTCAGATTCATTTGTCGTTTAGCGTTTTCATAGGTCGTTCAGTACCACCTTAAATTTTCTCCACACCTGCAACATTTCCAAAGGCAGTCTTCTCCTACTTATCAACTATGACACACATTACCCCACGCACGCAAGGTCGTACGGGTATGGCAACTCAGAAAAATTGCGCGCCATAAGACGGGACGACGTGACATCTCGCTAAAGGACGAGTAAAAAGTAAAGATTGAATTTCTTCGTGTTTTTGGTGGAGGGAAAAGAGTTTAGTCACGTAAACGCCCATTCGTACAGTGTGACACACAAAACAAACAACATACCTACACAAAGTAAAGAGTTTACAGATGGATTACTCGACCACAAAATAGAGAGTTTACAGAAGGTTCACTCGACCCTAGTTAGAATTTTTGCGATTGTAATTTTTTCATAGCCAGGTTTGCTACTGTCAAAAATCTCAAAGCAAAAGAATATCAAAACAGCAAAATCTGACAGGTATAAGAACGTCAAATGATTCTGAACAAATTTTAATCCAAGAAATATGACGTCCGTGACAACAATCTTCTTAGTTACCTTTAGTTCCTATGTGGTTCCAGTTCATTCCATTAAACGTTAAAATACTGTTAAGTAGGTACTGAGAGAGCCATCTGTAAAGGCGCCCCGCGCGCAGTCTCCCTAATTTGTGGTATAATCCTGTTTTCGCGTGAAACTGTACGATAATACCACGCATGTAGAAAGTTTCAAGTTGAGGCACTAGTTTGAATGCAGAAATTCTAGGTGCGCTATGTGAATATCTTATGAAATTGAGGCTTTTCAGTAAGTGTCGGACCATACCTGAGGTTATGGAATCTCCAAAAGGATATTTTCGGATAACACAAACATAGTCAATGCCGTTAACTTGATTGAAGTCTATATGATGGCTGGACTCAAAATCTCTGGGCGGAAGAACTCTGTTAAATACTCCGTACTGAACATTTTGCCATGATGAAGATATACACGCATAAGGCATTTTCATATTCATCACAGAAAGTATTATTTCGTTCACGAAGATACTTCAGACGTGTAAATTTTCAACATAAAGGTCTAGAGAAAGCCAAAATCGCGTTGCGGTGTATATTATAAGCCCGCTGGTGTGGCTTGGTATCAACTCTCTGTGTACTGAGATTTGTTGTATGTACTTCCCGAATACAGTTCTGAAGCGATTCCCAACTACACAACCAAAGGACCACAGTCCACCGTCTGTGGCGCACCAAGCATATTGATTGAATTTCGGGCTTTGCCTCTAGTCAGTGTTCGTGATTGAATAAATTGCAAATTTGGAACGTTCTGAATTCGAAAAGCGGCTCCAATTGCGAATTGTAGAAGCAGTTGCACGTAGCGTTGGAAATGGCTCGAGGCAGGCTTTAGTTTAGCTTGACAAAAATATCTCCTGACTTTATGCAATGAAATGGTCTCAGACATTTTTTTTATTAAGTGCGTAGGTCATTTTTGTGAATAACTAATCGACATTTTCCAGTCAAGGTTGTTTCACAATTTTATCTTATACGTACGTCGTACGGTTTATTAACCGTTATGTTTTTTGAGGGAATGTTTGTATCCAGAAATTCGTTTCACGGGCTACAGCCCAAAGGCTTCTTTCGTTCATCAGTAGCAAAACAACAGGGAAAACATTATTGAACCTCTATATTTCTCATACGTTTGACGTAGGTACTATGGAACTATTGCTTATCTATCTACGCTAGACAGTACGACACGGGGCAATACGCGCACTCTAAAACTAATGCTTAAATACTCTAAGGGCTCAAGTCTTTTAACACTCTCATTCAATGGCACGATTCGCTTGTTTATTTGATTTCTACACAATCGCTGAAGTTGTTACGAACTGCTGCGTGCTGCGTTTCATTTTGCAGTTTACGATAATTGTTTCTATTGTTAAAAAGGTTTTTACCGTAGTTTACCCAGCTAAGTGATTTGGAAGACATTCAAACGAAGGTACATTATATTAAAAAGTTTCAAAATAATTAAGTGAAACGGTGACTACAGATTATGGCGAATTCGTATCTGTCAAAAATATCATTCATTAGTAAATTATTTGACAGATATCTGCGAAGCGATGCGTATTTTGAACTGTGTGGTTGGGTAGTTGGCGTTAGTTGGTAATTAATATTACCGTGTGGTAGCGGCTAAGAATACTGCCACCCCTAGTCCACTCAGAGTGTTTCGTAAAAAGCGACGTAGAGTTTTGACCTCAACTGATCATCATCAGTTTAAAATAATTAAGTCACTCTATGTTTTGCTTTTCTCAGCCTTATTAGCTATTATCTTTCTGGTTCAAATTAGAGACAGGTGCCATTACATGAATGAAATAAAAAACCACTTTTCTCATACCATCTTTAATACTTACAAAAACGGTTAATGTAACTGATAGCCAGTAGGATATACTTATACACACACTCTATTGATGAAGAATGACTAGCAAAATAACGACATAAGGAAAATGATAGGTACCTAACAAATGTGTGCTTTGACCCAGTTAGTTTTATACACCGTGTTTCGGAGGAGGGCATCATGAACAATTTTCACTAAGGGACCAATGTTGAAGAAAAAATAAAATTGAGACCTTATCTACAAAATTCACGATAAGAATAATGTTCACCCTACAATAGAAATACCGACACATGTTTTTCAGCGAAATCGAATATCGTCTTTCTATACCTTAATGAAAATGAAAGTTTTGTTCATCGTCATTCCCACTCCGCAATAGGCCAGGAAAACTGTGTGGCAAACCGAACAAAACACGTAAAGGTTTAACTTTCCACACGTGTAGCCTTCCACATTTACGAAAGTAATAACAACAACGTGTGAGATAGAAAATATAATGTTGGTAGATGTGTGACTACCTTAGTTGCTTTAAAGCTATAGAGTTCGCCTAACCGGGTAGGAACAGATGTCACTACTTCGAACACAACCTCTCCGCCTATCACTAGCAAAACGACAGTGTCAAAATACTTCTGGTATTAATGTTTGCATATCACTTTGATTCAACTTTGTTTATTTTTTTGTAAATGAATCACAATGCCAGTTTAATGGTAGGCTTATAAACCAAGCGTCGCGGCGACGACGCGCGTTAACGACGCCGTCAAATTTTGACGGCGTCGTTGTCGCTGCGGTCTTGTAGAAAAACCGACCGCATCCCATACAAACCCTGAGCTTCTCAGCGCGCTGTCAACGTGACGGCGACGCGGCGGCGTCGTTGACGCTGACGCCCGGTCTTTCTGGTATCGCCATACAAACCAGTCATTTGACAGCGACAACGACACCGCCGCGACGCCGCGTCGCTTGGAAAATAAGGGTACCATAATCCGTGCACTACCATTCTCTCCCAAGTTTTCATTAATTACGAAATCGTAACACATCTTTACATTTCCGTCATTATCGTATCTCATCAGAGAAGTACTTTTACCTATTAGTTTGCGAACAAGAGGATAACCCAATGTGTGGTTTTTGGGTTTTCTCTTACATCTCTACCTAAGTGTTGTCGGGATTTAGACTCTCATAGGAAACTAGATACCTACCAGCCTTAGAAAATAATAATTACTCTCACTTATTCACGAAGACGATTATAGTTTGTAGAAAATTTAACGTTATTTCATACATGCAAAACGATAAAAGTATAAAATAATTAAATTATTTTAAAATTCATTAATTTCGTTTTCCCTAATGACTTACAAAGCCATTTTATTCAAAAAAACTGTTTCATGTAACTTAAATTATATTTCTTTAGGAACTTTTCATTGAATGTTACACGTGTCGCTTTTGATTATTATAAATGTTTAGAAAGTTAAAACGTTTGTACACGTGCAAAAATTATGTTTTAGAAGTTATTTGAAAGCATTTAATATTTTGTAGGTGAAGAAAACTAAAAGAAACGTATCGAAATTGTCTGGTGTTAGGACTGAAAGAAAACTCAGTTCAGTTCAGAACAAATTGCTAAAGATATCTTTCACATATTGGTCTTATAATGCATTGTATTACTAGCTAAAGGGAGTCATTCTATTCGTTAGAATTCTGAAAACGATATTTTTCTTTAATTCTGAGATTTTTTGAGATCGGCTAATTACCTACAGATCAAAGTAAGCCTGATATCAGCAAAGTTAACTCCCTGCAGCTGCATTGATTTATTTTGCTTTGAAAATAGAACCCCAGCTTTCTGTCTCTGGCAGAGGACAGTAGACACTGAGTGACGCTATCTTAAGAGGCCTGGGATATAGCACAGGTAGATAGAATTACAGCTGAAAGCTTTAGCCGAGCGGATATTTGCCGAATTGAATAACAAGGCGTACTAAGAAGTATCATCTAAAGGTTACCTAGGTAATCAGGTATGCTTTAAAGAAATTCATAATTGATTCGTTTGTTGATACTACCAGAAAGTTCACTCGGTATGACATTCGTGTCAACCACCTTCTTATTTTCCTTGACTTCCCCCGAGATTACGGTTTTTTCCATTTTTTGGCAGTAAGCGTCAAAATCGTCGCTAGTACGGTAATGAGTGAGACATGGTGTTGATACTTTCAATATTACTTCTCTCAAACCAAATTGATAACTTTGGAGTAGACTTAAGTCTGTTCAATGTTAATATCAAATGGAAAAGAAGACGTATAGGTATATGCGAAAGTAATATTTTATTTACTAAACAGGTTATTTTATACCTTCCTATTTTCGGTAGCGATCCCTTTTTCCTCACCGACCTTCGGAAAGAATGTTTTACTTTCATGTCACACACTTTCCCTAAACCCGAGTAGTGTTGAAAGTAAGGGTAAAGTTTTGAGGTTAAACCGAAAATATTTACGCTTTCTCTTCTAAGAATAAAAGGTGATATTTTGCTTTTATTGTATAAAATAAAATATCGTTCTTCGATTAAATCTAGTTTTTATTTAGGCGTGCTTTTTAAGTGCTTGAGGAGAGCAAAATTAATAGGTAAGTAAGTAAAGATAATTCAAATATTAGGGTTTCAGAGATCCAATTATTCATAATTCATGTGGTAGGTGGTACAGTCTCTCACACTAAGTCATGAATAATTAAATTTAAAAAGTTTTTTTTTGTTTGTTTTGATACCGACAAGCCGAACAAAAATTATTTGATACGATTCAGTACTCGACTCCCCATCCGTCCCCATCTACGGGAGCTCAGGTAACTTTGCAGATAACCGTACAAGTGTTTTCATTTATTCCAACGTCAGCAATATTGTGCATTTCCTTTCTTTGCTTAGGCACATCCAGAGAGCTCCAACCTATACTTATTAAAATCTCGTGCAGCATTTCGGTCGAATCCAAATTGTTCCACCTACAAAGGTGAAATTGTCCAAATTCTCGGCGCTCTACCTTCGAGTCAGCATTTTCATATTTCCCAGCGTGCATTTAAAAATTCCCTCTAAAATATAATATTTCGATGTCGTAAATAAAGCCATGGAGACCTATTTGGAGTGTTTCCAAAATGTCGCCCGAATATGCTAAATAGTCGGTGGTTACGGAAGTTACGAGTTTCGTATCTTTTGAAATGCTTTTGGATGTTTCCGGGAGGTAATATTTGCTTTATTTGTACGTTTTGTTCGGATTTGCAAATGTTTTATTTAATCTTTTCGGCGTTCAAATTCGTCTGTATAAAAGGTTTTCTTGTTATATTCTTTGTGTTATGGAAATTCGTGTTTTATTTGCATTGTATAATTCTCAGTTATATCAAAAAGTATCGCATTATCTTTGTACACTGACGAAGTAAAAAAGTATACAATACAAGGTGAAAGGGAAAGCAGCCATCCAAATACTTATAGGGTGCAATCAGAGTATGAAACTAAACAACTTCTTATAAGAAAATATTTCAAGAGAAATTGCAAAATTTAACTTCTTGTACATAATCATTAATCACGATCAGCTAACTACATTTAGGTACTATGGGAAGTCATTATTTTTTTCTTATGGAAAGTTGTTCAGTTTCGAGATCTCAGTATTTGGAGAGTTTGCCCTTACACCTTGTATAGATAAGATAGGCCACGACAGGCTTTGCAAAACGTTAGCTACTATCCTACTACCTACAGAACACCAGCCATCAAGGAGTCAACCGACAGTACGTGCCTAACAGCCTTCGCTTAGCCACCCTTTCGTCACGGACGCCCTTAGCGAAGAAACTCCTTGCTAGGTACATTGCTATTGCAGTACCTATTTCTGGGTATATTTCCTTTCTGTATTTCAGTTTTTTTTTTTGTATACAAATTCACTTACATTGATGATATGATAAGGCTGCATTTGTATAAGTTACCTACGTTACAATTAATATTTTGATTTGACGACTTTAACAGGCGTCGTCATCATCAGTAGTATCTGTGGTAGAAAATTTTGGAAAATTGGTTTATCTACTTAGCTATAATAAAATAGCTATCGTTACGTCACACCTAAATTGGGAATCTCTGTAAACTTGCGCAAATTTAATATATACAAGGTGTTCCAAAGGAAATACATTAAATTGGAGACGTTGTGTAGACCATTGTACTGAACAATTTCCATTATGACACCAAGTTTGAATTCTTAACAATTAAGAAGTTAAAATTTTCATACAAACTACGTGCCTACATTTACTAAAACCATTATGTATTACCCCTTATCCAAGATTGCAACCTCGCATTTTTAACTTGTTGGATTTGAATCTTCGAAAAAGTTTGGAACATAGTTGTCTATGTTTTAAATTTAAATGAAAACTTATGATAAAAGATCTTTTTCTTGGTGTCAACTTTACTTTATTGCCACCTCAAACTAAAAACTTCTTTAAACTTAGATCACCCATAGAGACGCAAAGACAAAGAGCCAATCAGAGACTGTAGTGTCAGTTGTGTCAGTTTTTGACGAACATGACATTATGACCTTGGTATACGCCACAACTGTTGCCCTGGCAACTAAAATACCGCCAAGTTTTTCTATAAGTTTTTCCAAGACGGCAACATGACATAAATAATCAATAAAGCTCCTTTCATAATGTGGGACTCAATTAAATTTAACAAATTTAAGTTGCTAATTACTTCTAAACGAGGGGTTTTCATAACTTGGCCCCATAATGAAAATTATTCGGTATCATGGCCTACACAACGTCTCCAATTTAATGTATTTACATTGGAACACCTTGTAGGCTTGAAGATAGCGTACCAGTAGTGACAAGTGTGTCCTTAAGTAATCAGATAGTGCGAACAGATTTTCCTTATTTAGACATCTAGGGATTTGCCTTACCACAAAATGTAATACGACCAAAAACTAGAGAGTATACGTTTCACTGAACCCTATTTAGGATTTATGCGATTGTCACTTGTTACATACAAAGGGTTGCTACTGTCAAAAATCTCAAAGTATAAGAATATCAAAACAGCAAAATCTGATACAAGAACGTCATAATATGATTCTGGCTGGGCTAGTTTAAATCCAAGCAATATGACGTTCGTGGCAACCATCTTTTTGGTTACCTTACTTCCAGTTAAAGTTAGTAAACGTCAAAATTGACGCTAGTAGCACAAATTAGGGATATTTTAGCAGGTACTGAATGACCTATCTGTACAGCCACCCCGCGCTCCGTCTCCCTAATTTGTGGTATCGCCTTAAATATTTCTAAAACGTATTTTATTAAGTTCAGACGTACCTATTGATACAATCTAAATTTCAGAAACAACATTATCACTAAAAAGGATTGAGTGGTCGCATTACCTTTATCCGTAATTCATTACATAACCGCAAGATGTTTATACAGAACCCGGCCAATTTTTTTGCGCCTGCTTGACTGTTGGCCCCAATTTCTCACGTCTCAGGCTCAATAAATCTCGTGTTGACCCCTAAAGACAGATTGTATTTATAAAAAGGCAGGATAAAGAAAAACAGTAATAAATTTTCTGAAGCAGTGATTTAAGGGAGTGGAAGAAACTTTTGCTGTGAATTATACTCGATTATTAGCGATAGCAGGAGCAAAGAATGAAATATGAATGAAGATAATAAATCGAAAAATTTCAACTCCCGCTGAAACTTGAACCAAGGATCGTAAAATAGCGTTCAATTACTTATTTGTAACCTGAAATATTGGAGATAGTCCTTATGATGATGATGATCTCTCCAACTGATTTTGGCCATGGTGACCACATCTACTCCTAATCAAGTCGGCGCTGATGCGCCCATTAGAGAAAATCTTTATAGTCTTAGAAGGAGGCATAGTTATATAGTACACGTGCGAGTTCATGGCCATCCTGAAATATGTGACTCCTTGACGCACATGCCAGTCCCACAGAGAGTACGACAAGGAGGCACATGACCGATCATAGTGTGTGATGACATTGTCAAATCAGTGTTAACCATATTAGGGGTCCAATATGGAACGCCTCACACAGGAGATAATATTTCAGGATAGTCATAAACTCGCGCGCGAAGTATACTCATATGAAATGTCACTTGCCATTCAAACAATTTTATTTTTATAAACATTACAACTTTTTGAATCAAAATAAGCTTGAAAACAACAGCCATACTCTCAAAACAGCTGAAAGTGCGAAAAGCTACGCTCAACAAGATAAAATAAATAAGCCACATGTCACAAAGCAGTTTAACTTAAAAATACGAGCACAGATAACAACATCAGAAGCTGTCACTACGAAGAATAACAAAAGATGCCCGCGAGAAAATATGCATGGAGTTATGGCATCCAAAACGAGGAGCAACGGTATGACATGATTTGAATACAGTAGCTTGCAGCGGTGTTATACAAGGTGTTTCGGAAAGGGGTAAAAAGAAGTAAGTATATAAAAATAGGGTTTTCGACTAAAGCAGGATAAAAGCCAAATCTAAAGGAAGAAAAGAATCGAGAAAGAAAATGAAAGAGACAATTTGTTTCATTCACAATTACTTTATGGAGTGTTTTGTTTTGAAGATAAGTTATTAAGTCCAACTTATTAAAAACAACATTTTAAAGCATGGGTATTTCGGACAAACTATTTTTGTAAATTAGTCTACAATATATTTTTTGATCTTTGACACCAGAGATAAGGAGCAACAGTGGATGAGTAATTACGGCTGAAATGATGTTGATGATGACATTTTTGAAAATTGTAATATAATTATGTGCTGTACCTACGTGCCCACTGAAGGCTAAAAAAAAGATGTACGTACATCAATCCTTGGAAAATTGTCTCCCTAAAAGAAGTCTGTTTTATTTTAGAATTTACTGTAAGTTACCTGTTAAGAGGGAGTTACAAAGAAAGTAATGAACCTAAATGTGGATGGACGCAGAAGAAGAGGGAGGCCTAAAAAAGTTTGGATGGATTGTATAAAAGACGATATGAAAAATAAAGGCGTAAGTGAGGATTTGACTGCTGATATAGATGAATGGAAGAAAAAGACATGTTGCGCTGACCCCAAATAAATTGGGATAAGGGCAGGCAGATGATGATGATGACCTGTTAAGAGATCTAAAAAATCTGCCCGAAGAAAATCCAAATATAAATACAGGGTGTAAGGGTCGGTGTACCGAAAACTTTGCGATCAGCCCATCAAACTGAACTAAAAAAAGTTTCGACCTTCCATACAAAATTCACGATCACCTGACCGACTTTGTATGGGAGGTCGGAAATTTGTTTTCGTTTCCCGCAATGGCTCCATAGTAAAAGTTGTTCAGTTTAATGGTCTGAGCACGCCTGCAAATTTTTTCGTTACACCGTATCATGTAACAACTAACCTAGAGGAAAACACTGACATAAAATATCAAAAGACTTTACACAGCAGGTTCTCGAAGAAATATTATAATATTATTCCTCTAAAAGGCATGAGCCGAAAGTACTGCAGTCAATTAGGGGAAAAGTATGCATAAAGAGAGCACCCGAGACGATACAACGATTTGAATACGATACGGCCAAGCATGAATAATGCAGATCGTGAATCGGTGTAAATATCGGATCATACTGCTACAAAGGTTGCCTGTAGTCCGCTTTATCCCTTGTCCATCACAACCGAAAAAAACGGCCAAAAAATTCACCAGCTTTACCCCGGATATCATGAATAAATTCCAAAGCAACGGCTTAGGAAAAGTCCTTTCCAATATCGTTTTATATGTATCTAAGGATCTTAGTTCCTTATATATTGGGTTGTACTGTTGTACAGAGAAATTCAGTGTTCCTTTGGCAACTGATTAAATTTCTTCTTCAACGTTTCTGAGAAAGAAATTTAGACAAAGAATTTCCGCGTTTACTTAGATATTTCTTCTTACTAATATATTTCTTGAAAGACTTCGTCTGATCATCGAATTTGTTCCAAAGTACTTACAAGATGTTCTTGAAGATTGCGAAGCCGTTAAGGATAAGGAAATCTAATTTAACTTTGGAAAAAGACCCTAATGTATGTTTGGAAATATAATACCTAATTACATTCAAATGATATTCTGTGGAATATTTTGAAAATCTCTGAGCAACCTTGGTCAGCCATCAGTAGATTGAAAGACAATTGATAGTACCTATTGCTACTGTTTGAACTATCGATACTATTCATAGGCCTACCGATTGTGCAGGTAAATGACCATTTTTACAGCCGTTTACGCTCTGCTTATATAGGTGTGATATATGTATGTATTTTCCAGCTAAACTCTATTAGATATTTCCCTTCAGAGACACATCAAAACTTACGCGGAACCCACATGGTGCGTCCGTTGCAGCAAAAAAATTGGAATTCCTCTTTTAAAAACTGACATTGAAACAACGCAACGCAGAAACTTGCGTTATTTGACAAACTCTTCTATTGACGATGGACATCCGAAATTGCCTTGCATATGACGGACGCTTGCGTTATCGGTGCGCTAAAATACGCAGCAACGGAACATGTGGGTCCCGCCTGACACATAATAGAAGTTTATTCCAATTTGACCCTCGCCTTTCAGGTGTCCAAACAGCACCCTCTTTTGAATAACAAACAACACAAACATTGACCGACAAACAACATTACCCCACCACAAATTAGGGAAACGGCGCGCGGGGCGCCTTTACAGATGGCTCACTCAGTACTAGCGACGATATTGACGCTAACTGACTTTAACTGGTAATAACTGGAATCTCAGGGGAACTAAAATAACAAAGAAGATAGTTGCCGCGAACGTCATATTTCTGGGATTAAAACTGGCTTAGAATCATATGATGTTCTTGTATCAGATTTTGCAGTTTTGATATTCTAATACTTCGAATTGAGATTCATGACAGTCGCAACCGTGGCTATGTTTTTCTTATGAAGAAGAAGACCCTGGTTATGTAATAATTGATAGTCGTGAAAATCCTAAATAAGATCGAGTGAATCTTCTGTATACTCTTTATTTTGTGACCCTACCCTCTACCCACAACGTTTTCCTCGGTTTTCCAACACAAACAAATTTTACACCCGACCACTAGAAGCCTTTTCATCAAATACTTTCCTGGAACATGAAAAAACACGAACACAATAATAAGGCACTGAAGTTTGAGTTTTCCTAAAGAAAACCTAGAGCTTGAGGTCAGCTAAAAAGTATAAAAACTTGTAAATGGGTTACCAAGTCGACGAACGACCCGATACACCTGCTAGCTGCTACTGTTGGGAGTCAAAACCGAAATTTTTGCGTCGCTGAACTCAAACACAAATTTTATATTTTGTTGTGATTTTGATTACCCTAACATTTAGCAATTTATTCTAGCATGTATAGGTACGTATTATACTACTAAATAAAAAATAAATAAGTTGATACCACCATAACAGCCATAACAGTCCACTGCTGGATATGGGCCTCCCCCTATCGCGGGGATACCCATGTCACATACTCTCCACGCTTGGCAGGCGGAATGGTGAGCGCAGTGCAATATGATGCTACTACAGGGAACGCTGCTGCCCATTCCCTGGATTAATATTCCTTAGTCGCTTTTTTCAACACCCACGGGTAGAATTGGGGTGATGCTATTCTAAGATCACCACACACGTAGGTAATAAGTTGATAAATACTTACTTAAATTGAACGTAAAAAGTTTTTAAATAGTATAGGAATTTACAACCTTATTTTTATTACATATTTTAACGTCTTGATTTTATTTTCTGTGATTATTATAACGAGTGTCTACTACTTACTAGCTAAAGTAAAATGTACACTTACATACTCTAGAATAGTTTTTTTGGGTGATCACTTTACTCAAACATCGTAACACTAAAAATGTTCTAGCAGAAATCAAAATGACAATGTGATTTTCATAGCAAAGCGTTCTTTTATTTTAACGAGACATTGAAAAATTACGAAAAAATAAAATGATTAATGACACTGGCTTGTCTGATTAAAAAGCGTTTCGGTTGCTTAATTTGCAGGTAGGTAAGTACGTAGTATAATGACATTCAGATCACCACCACTAATACACTTGAACCCACCAATTAAGAGATAAACTGGTTTTTCTTAGTATTTATAAGTTGGTCTCTTAAATGGGTGGGATGATGTCCTGTTGGAATAAAAATGCATTCGGTAATTTTAAACTACAGTCTAGTTTATTTGAAATATTAATTAATTTGCACAAACAATGTTAGGCCATCTTGCAAGATCGAATATAAGAAGAAGGTTGCCATATTAGAAAATACTTAGTAAGGTTTGCAGTGTTGCGAGTTAATTCTAATATTTAACAATTAGTAGAAAATGTAAATTTTATCTAATGTTCATATTTGATTGAACATAGTTGGGCCCGAGGGCTGAATTAAACAGTTACATAAAACAATAAGGAGAAACAATGACTCTACATGTTTATATAATGCAAAAGGAATGACTCTACATTATACAATATTATATTCATGTGATACTACATAAGATTGAAAAAAGTGTTTACATTTAAAGGTAGAACCTAGAAAAGAAAATTTTGAATTTAGCAAAGTAATTATTAACAATCAGGACTCTATCAATGTAAATAATAAATATAGGATTTATTATGTATGTTAACAATGAAATATTTGGCTGTTAATTTTTAAACAGTTGCTAAGAATTTATATTGTTTAGTTACAATGTTACAAGAATCTATGTAAGGTTTAGAGTATTAAGAAACATAGTATTTATTTTCAAATAAATCTTAAGTACACATATGTGTTTTTTACTTAAAAATTATATAATATTAGAACCAAGGAACCTATCTATTTCCCTGTTAAGAGAATGAAAGAACAAAAATAAAAAATTAGATATCTAATTTGGAATGTACTTAATAGAGAGATACTTAACCAAATAAATTAATTTACAGGTAGAGGGCTTAACTTTCTATAAGACCTTGTATAGGTTTTATTGCCTAACTTCACCTCGGCCACTCTCACAAAACCATCAAAGCCAGGAAAGACTTTTACTATTCGACCCATAGGCCACTTTAGTGGAGGAATGTTATCTGCTCTCACTATGACAAGATCTCCAACTTTTAAGTTAGGATGTGGGATAGTCCATTTCGGTCTGCTTTGAAGTTGTGTGAGGTAGTCCCTTGACCAAGCCTTCCAGAAATCCTGTTTAATTTTAGATAAAGTATTCCAAAATTTTAAACGGTTAATATTTTCATTAGTGAGATCTATCTCAGGATATGCTGTAATGGCTGTGCCAATGAGGAAGTGTCCTGGTGTTAAATAATTAGTATCAGAAACATCTGAGGACATAGGAAGCAGAGGTCTTGAGTTCAAAATAGCTTCTATATCAGTAATTACTGTATAAAGACCTTCATAGGTAAGACAAATGTCCCCAACAATTCTCTTTAGATGAAATTTTAAACTCTTGACTCCTGCCTCCCACAGGCCACCAAACTCTGGTGAGTAACTTGGTATAAATTTGAAATTAATGTACTTTTCTGAACAAAAGTTAATGACATCATCAATGTGCTTCTTGGTACAAAAGAGATCATACAATCGTTTTAAAGTATTTGATGCACCTTTAAAGGTTTTAGCATTGTCACAGTATATGTGGGAAGGGTTACCACGTCTATTAGTGAATCGCCTGAGACATGCCAAGAAAGCCTCCGTAGTGAGATCAGTGACTAGTTCTACATGGATAGCTTTGGTTACAAAGCAGACAAATAGTGCCACATAGGCCTTCATTATTATTGGTTTACGTATTCTAGCTGCTTTTATGCTGAATGGACCACAAAATCAACTCCAACCGTCTGGAAGACTCTATCAGCAGTAATTCGGGTCTTTGGGAGGGATCCCATGAGCTGCTTGGCAGCTGTAGCCTTAATACGGTGACACCTAACACAACCATGAATGACTTTCTTAACAGCCCTGATACCACTCACCAAATAATATTTTTGCGAGATAGAGCTAAGGACCAATTTTGGGCCTGCATGAAGCAGACGCAAGTGCTCTCTTTCTATCATCATTTTGGCAATATTTGAAGATTTTGGTATAATCGCAGGGTGTTTCTTTTCATAAGGCATATCGCTGTTCTGTAGACGACCACCTACTCTCAATATGTTATTTTTATCTAAAAACATATGTAATTTGGCCAACCCTGATTTGATATTCTTACCTTTGGCAAGAGAATCTATTTCATTGGAAAGATGCTTTCTTTGAGCAGCACTAATGACAACATTAAGTGCACTATCCAACTCCTTTGCTTGAATATGACCATAAATTTTATTATTTTTATTTAGACAATTGTTTTGAATCTCAAAAGGAGAGCTACAATTCTCTGTAATTTATTGAGACTGGAAAATCTTTCAAAAAGTGTGTAATCCAACTTGTCATTTTCTGTGCAGACATGGACAGAAACTGGAATTTCATCATCAGGCAATGGAGTTTGAAAATCGCCATTTGAAGGGGAATGACTGTATGCTACATCCAATAAATGAGCTGGACCATGCCACCACAAATTATTTGACTGCAATTTTGAGGGTCAGAATCTCTCGACAATAAATCTGCTGGATTATCACCAGACTTGACATATGACCAGCCAAAGTCTTCTGTCAGAGCATTTATTTGCTTGACACGTCTTGAGACATATAAATCACGAATTTCCTTACGAGAAATCAACCAGGCCAGGACTATCTGTGAATCACTGTATAAATGAACTGAGAGGGGGAATCTAGACTTTAATGTATTATAGACTCTACTAGCAAGCTGTGCCAAGAGAACTGCACTGTTAAGTTCCAGTTTTGGTATGGTTATGGACCTAGCCATGGGGCTACCTGAGATTTCGAACATAACAAGTTAACAGAGACTGTTCCTGTTCATCAAAGACTCTTAAGTAAAGGCAACATCCAAAAGCCTTAATGGAGGCATCGGCATAACCAACCAACTCTATGTTTTTAAATGTTTGCAGGTTAAACACCTTGGCACAGTGATCGAACCCATTTCAGTTAAATTGGTGATAAATTTTGTCCATGCCTCTAGGTGAGCTTGGGGCAGCACATCGTCCCATCCTATTTTGAGAGACCACAGGTCTTGCATAAAAGTTTTGCAATTACTATGACTGGACTAATTAGACCAAGGGATCAAACATTTTACCAATGTAACTTAAAATGTTTCTTTTTGTTTGCAAATCTTGCAAGGTTGGACTGGCTGGGCAAGTGAAGGTGAACTGATCGGGCATGATGTCATATTTCAAACCAAGGGTTTTGATAATATTGTTTTCATTAATATCAATTTCCTCAAAATATTTTTGGTCACTAGGAGTATCATCAAGAATCTGTGGCGCATTAGAACACCATTTGTGAAGCTTGAAGTTGCCTTTGGCTAACATCTCTATCAATTGCCTTTTCAGTTCTATGATTTGACCATAATCGTCTGCCCCAGCTAATACATCATCAATATAAGTATTATAATGCATAGTCTGAGCAGCGAGTGGGTAAGTATCACTATACCTTTTGGCCAGTTCAATGAGACACCTTGTTGCTAAATAAGTTGAAGCTTTAAGGCCATATGTCACTGTTTGCAATTGTAAACAGGATATAGGCTGGCTTGGATCGTCTCTCCATAATATATTTTGGAGAGAAAGGTGATTCTCATTGATGTTTACACACCGAAACATTTTAGTGACATCACATATCAAGGTATAGATATAAGTCCTAAATAGGATAAGAATGTCAAAAAGTTCACTTTGAACATTGGGTCCATTCATCATAACATCATTAAGAGATATCTTATTTTTTGACTTCATGCTGCCATTGAATACCACTCTGAATTTAGTAGTTTTACTATGCTCGTTCAAGACAGCATGATGTGAAAGAAAATATACTGGACCATTCTTGACATCATATAGGTTGATATCAACTTTTTTGGCATGTCCCAAGGCTAGGTATTCATCAATGAATTTTTTATACAACTGTAAGTATACAGGATTACGCTTAAATTGTTTTTCCAGTGCTAGAAATCTCTGAAGAGCAATTGAAAAGGAGTCCCTGAGATTTAAATTACATAATTGCTCAGTAAGTGGAATATCAACATAAAATTGATTTTCAGTAAGTTTTACTGGTTCAAGAAAAATTTCTTCTGTTTTTGACATTCAGCAGACAACTTTTAGTCTCTTCAGAGATTTCAGGAACTTCAGGAACCTTTTCACTTAACCAGAACTGCTCCATCACATTTTCCAATTTTACAGTATCATAAATGGCATGATTAGACACTAGATTGTTATTTGGCAGTGAAGGATACACAGTTCCCCCAGCAACATACCCAAAAACAGTATTTTGTAGTACTAATTCATTTAATTCAATTTTGCCATTCATCAAAGCCCTGAAAAACACATTGGCACCGAGCATTAGTGAAATTTCACCCGTTTTGTTGAAATTGTTATCAGCTAGATGAATATCCCTTGGGATGTTATATTGAGAGATATCAAATTGTTGCTGAGGAAGCTGTACGGTTATGTGTTCCACCACATCACATTTTACATTAAATTGGAAGCCCTGCATGCCTTGTACAGGGGAATGTACTGGAAGATACACATATTTATCAACCTTTTTGCTAACCTTTCCAACTCCAACCAATGTGGTAGACTGAGTCATAGGACTCAAACATAATCGGTCCACCAAAGAGGTTGTAATCAGTGAGGCTTGGCTGCAGCCATCCAGTAATGCCCTAACAACAATTTCATGTCCCCTGTTGTCATATAGCTTAACATAAGCAGTAGGCAGTAACACCTGTGAATTTGCAACGGGGTTACTAACATGAAGAGAGATTGGTGGCTCTTGATCTGCAGCACTGTTCCTGTGGTACAGTGTATTGTGCCTCAGTTTACAGATTTTACATTTAAAATGGAGCGGCAGTGTCCCCTGTGTTGATTCAAACAGACGACACATAATTTGCGATCATTAACAAAGTTAATTCTGTCTGTATCTGATGCCATTTTAAATTTTGGGCAATCGAACAATAAATGTCCTACTGGCTGATCACAAAACTTACAAATTTTTTCCGCTACATTTTTGGTGGCAAGGTTGCTCACCTTAGGAAAGGATTTTTTGGAGATACTCTCATGAGCACTTTTGTCCCCACTTTCCTCTAGTGCATTGGCACGTTTTTCTAAAAATTCAAAAAATTCCACCAATGTTGGCAATTTATCGGTATCCCGGTCAAATTGGAATGCCCTATTAGTATACTGATCTAACTTTTTTGTCAAAATGTTGATTAGCAACATGTCCCATTGGTCTATCGGTTGTTTAAGATTTTTCAGAGCATAAACCTGCTGTTTTACGTCTGAAATGAATGACCTAATAGCAACTGCAGTACCCCGCTGCACTGATGGCATTTCTAAAATAATATTGATATGATTACTAATTAAGCGAGCCTTATTATCATATCTCTTTTTTAGCAAATCTATTGCTTCCTTGTAGGACTCATTTACGAGTGGTAAGTTGACTATTATAGCCAAAGCTTCATCGGACAGATACTTCCTTAGATAGAATAACTTTTGCACATCTGATAATGAATCATTTTTATCAATGACCGCAGTAAATAAGTCCATGAAGGGAGTATATTTTGTAAAGTCTCGGCCAGAGAACACTGGAATTTCAATGCTTGGCAGTTTGGAAGAGTCTGGTTTTGAAATAACTACACGTTTTTCAGCTAACTTTTTTAGTTGCTGTTCTAGCTTTGAGAGAGCAACATAATACCTCTCTTCCAAAACGTCAAGAATTTCAGGGTCCTGGGGACACAAGGCTAAAATTTCTAAGTGAACTTCTTTATATTCAAATAACGCACTTATGAGTCCTGCTTTGCGGGTTTGTAACATGTCCTCAGAAGAAGATTCGAACTTCACTGTATCATTTACAAAGTTAAAAGCACGAGTCACTGTACCTTTGTGCAGTCCACGCCGCAGACGCAAACGTTTTAGCTCCTCCTCAGCTTCTGTAGTCATGATTATAAGTACGTAATGCGATTCGAATTTGAATTCACTGTTTTAAGAGTCCACTTAAAACTACGATATTTTTTCTATTTTACGCGGAAACTGTTTTGTTTACACGTTCTTGATGCTGCAGACTGGAGAAGATTCACTATTTTATGAGTCCACTGCTTAAAACTACGATATTTTATATGTTTTACGCGAAAACTGTGTTATTTTGTTTGTTTACACGGACGTAGCACGTTGACCTCGCAGCCTGGGGATGACATCTGTCACCTGTCAAACAACACGCAGTGCAGCCAACACGACGCCGACGAATAACGATAACCGATAACGAATCGATAACGGATGTACTGCCGCTCAAACCAGGAACGTTGCCGAAAAAATGGCGATGATTTTCTATGACACCCTCAAGTTTCAACCATGAAACCTGATCGGAGGGATTTCTTCGATGATCTTGGAAACTGTGTTGAATATCCTCATGCCTCCAATGCCCTCAGCTGCTCACAATCGAGAAATATAGGAATTTCTGTGAACGTATTGACGGATCGCATGTGCACCAGCCACCGACGCGTGGCGCGTGGGCGCACAAAAACCGTAGAAAACACGGAAAACACTCACTGTCACTGTTTCTATTAGGAAGGACCACTCGAATGCATGTTGGAATAAAAATGCATTCGGTAATTTTAAACTACAGTCTAGTTTATTTGAAATATTAATTAATTTGCACAAACAATGTTAGGCCATCTTGCAAGATCGAATATAAGAAGAAGGTTGCCATATTAGAAAATACTTAGTAAGGTTTGCAGTGTTGCGAGTTAATTCTAATATTTAACAATTAGTAGAAAATGTAAATTTTATCTAATGTTCATATTTGATTGAACAGTCCTATTTACCCCTTAAGATTTTTGCTGCCTATTAATAGGTTCTTAAATCTTGTGGAGCCTGGGGTAATAAGATAAGGTTCAGAATTGATTGTTCTCTTGTTGTTCTCTCAAAAAGTCAAAAATAATGTGAATTGATTATAAATATGACATATGGATTTGACATCAGAATTTCCAGTTTAACTTTCTGTCATATTTATGTTTTAAAGTACCAACATGGTACCAACCCTATATCGATTTGCAACTTTTTTCAATACTTGTATAAAAAAGCAGCAAATACATGGCTGTAACAAGTTTTTTTTGTAAATCTGTAAAAAAAGCACAGATTTTTACGCGTCGTCCCCGGAAACCGTTACGATACTAGCAAAATATAAATTCATTTTTAAAATAAGAATTAACGTCCGTACCGTTCGATGACATTTTGAATGGCGAACGTAAAAATATTTCATCTTTCGTGGATTTATTAGTCATTTGCACGTGCAAAAATCTTGATTAATTATTGTCCGAATAAATTATTTATTTGTGTTCACTTTGCTGCGCGGATTTAATGCGAATACCTATTTGAAATAAACCTCGTTATATCGACGACATACTAAGGTTATGTATATTTACGCGACTTACTTATTAATTATTTGGTAGAAGGTGTAGCCCTCTACGTTTCGGCTGGTTACGACAGCCTTTTTCTTGGAGGACGACAATCACACACGCGCGACCGCCAATTGCGATTGTCGACATACTAAGGTAAATACCAAAATAAATAACAATCGCAACATAAATATTTTGTACACTGTGGCACAAAAACGATTACGTACAGAGTGACGCAAAAACCGGTACCTAGTGTTCCGGCTGTCCGTGCCGCCTGGTTAGACTTCTGGGATGAAACTAAGTTATGTCTTGCGAAGTTGAGACAGTATTGTGATGAGGGTTGAAACCGCTCTATTACGAAATCTATAGGTATCGAATCAATAGCCGTGTGGCGCCGGCTTAGATTGCCTGTGGTGCCGGCTTAAGATAGCATCACCCTATATATTACCCGTAAATTTCATAAGAAGCGACTAATGGATTTCAGAATTGATGGTGTATCGCAGTTTTAGGCGACAGGCTCACAACCTGTAACTATGGTGACAGATAGTCTTCTAAATAAATCTCAATCTTTTGTCAGACGTGGTTTATATGGCCGTTTCCAAAATAATTTACACTCAGCCTACCCCGCAAGGGATATAGCCGTGACATAATGATCGTTTTCTAAAGCCGTGGTTAAAATCACAATTGTCTTTGCCCAGTGGAACACAGAAAACTATCGATTTACTTGCCACCTAGTACACAATGGTTTTTGTGTCACCGTGTAGGTGTGCTTGTTTAAAACAAGATTGTCTTTATATGTTTTTATATTTTCGCGGTTGTTCACAACACTTATATTATTATTGTCTTCAACGGAATTATTATCGCGGTAAGGTTTTTGATTACCTCGTTGATTGTCTTTGCCCAGTGATCTATCGATTTTCTTGCCACTTTGTATACAATGGTTTCTGTGTCACCGTGTAGGTGTGCTTGTTTAAAACGCGATTGTCTTTGCCCGGCGGGACGTGATGCGAAATCACATCATACGGTTTCAAGCGGCCTGCCCCTTTATCGAGTTATGTTAAAACTCAATTTAGGAGGGTTTCACACTGGTTGAAAAACATATGGGGTGGACAGCTGTATTTTATTGTTGTTAGGAAAAGCAGTGTCTTTTTACCCGGCCTCAGAAGGAGGGTTATGTTTTTGTTTGTTTGTGGGTATGTATGAATGTGGATACGTTAATTCTTTTTCACGAAGTGCATATCGACATAATAAGAGGTGTAGTTAGATTCGTCTCAGTAGCGCAAGTGACAATGGCTATAATTTAAGATTACGCTCTGCCTACCCCGCAATGAATAAAGGTGTAATATATGTAGGTATGTACTAGATCTGATGGCTTAATTGAATTGAATACAAGGAAGCTATTGTGACAATACCTACAATAATTTCAAAGACAGTATATTGTTCGTAACAAGAAGGAAATACATATTATTGCTTAAAAAAATGTAAAAAAAAAATGTATTTTTTGCTTAAAAAAATGTATTTTTCCCTTGTCTTTCCCAACAAAACATGTTTAACCTCATAATTGTCGTCTTAGAATATTTCTCACTATAAAGTCTAATTGAAAACTATTATATACGGACTGCATTTGTTACGAACGAACAGAACAAACCACAAAATAAGCGGGTTTTACATTTGACTCACGCAAACATTAATTTAATATTTTGTTAATGTATGAACTATAAGTTAAGCAATTCAAGTTATTACGATCAAAAGCAATTCAAAATATTGCACCTACCTTATATGATTTGAACCCATGACATTCTTAATTGACAAAATTATTGCAGCTAAGCAGGCGTCTTTTGGGGTTTCTTCTTTATTTAAAACACGTTGACTTTAACTAAATCATTCAGCGTATGACCAATTAGGATGATGTTGTGCATGAATGTTCTCACATTACCTATTAAATACTCATGCATAGTCTTTTGCTATAGGTGCACATTTTGCTATGCATGTAAATTTTTACTCTCCATTCAAATCTCCTCTCACCACGTCTTACCTTCTTTATAGCTAGGTCGTCGTTAACATCTTACCTACCTATCTTACAAAAATGTATTTGTCGGAGAGAGATCAATCTCTGTGGGTATTTAGTGAAATTGTTTGACAGTTGCGTTTTGTTAATTTACCTTCCGTTCGATAGCTTGCCGAAACGAAACGCATAGCGCTGGCAACATTCGATATAGGCGGTGCGCTTTATTGGCACGCAGTAGACTAAAGACGGCAAGATAGACCGGATTGACTTTAGAGGTGGTGTAGTTCGTCCTTACAGTTCATTGTTGGCTGCGTTCGTGATAAAGAAACAGAACTAAGGCGGCGAACTGAGTAAACAACTTTGACAGTTCCAGTTTGGGTGCGAATCGGGTTGTGTTTTGAGGTTAGGTTTTAATCCGCTGAAATCTTCGTGATCTTGGGAGTCTTTGGACGAGTTGTGGTCATCAGGCGATGGCGGAGCCCTAGATTCGTATAAGCTACAGAATATTTCTGGAGATTGTGGCAGTTCCAGCTGAGGTGTGGTTTGGGTTGTGTCTTTACGAAGTTACGATCGTAATCCGATAGAATCATGGTGATCCTGGTGTATTTAGAGGAACCTGGGCCTCCAGGCTATAGTGGAGCCCTAGCTTCGTAAGGCTAGTGGAATATTTTAGGGTATCATGTAGTGTTTGTAATCGTTTTACCCTCGGAAGGTTACTGATATGCGGAAGGTTGGTGAAATGCAGAAATAGTACGAGAATGGTGACAATAGCTAGTGGTCTATCCTTGTACGCATACAGGGCTGCTGGCAGAGGACTTCAACGGTGCATGGTGTAATTGGTGCGCGGTGTAAATGCTGTCGTATGGTTACACCATGCCTGACGAGGGCTCAGAGCCCGAAACAGCCAGGATGGAAAAGCTGACTACGTGATGGTGAGTAAACCGTGGTTTATCATTACAATGGCAGTGGTTCGAGGTAGCATGTGACGATGCAGTATCCTGACAGGAGTCGGCAGTTGACCATGCAGTATTCCATCCATCAAGTATCCATCAGGTACTCGACGAGTATACGCCCACGACGTGCTGTTGGTTTTATATCCTGACATTCCTGACGTGAGGGATTCTCTGTTTAGTTTTGTTTGGGTAATCGTCATATACCCTCCCCCTTCTGGAGTTCTATTTACGACATCAGAAGTGGGATTCAGGACCAGAGTTTATGATCCAGGACCATAACTTCGGATCCAGGACCATAACTTGGGATCGAGGACCAGTACTTGAGATGGAGTTGATTATTTAGAATGTTATTTCATTGTTTTGGTCGCTTGTTTCGTAATATAAAGACAGGAATATGGTATTGAAATAGCGTGCCACTGTAGTGGTGGTGTTCCACTGTTTATGGTGGTTGATGGTATACTCGTACTTGGTCATACCTAGTTGTTTATGGTTATGGTACACTATCCTGCCATTATTTAGACTGGTTTGAGAAGTATTATTTTGGGATTCTGTATCACTGTTTATTTAGTAATGGTACTAGGAGTTTTCGTATGAGCTAGTGCAGCAGTGCGAGCGAGACGGCGAACCAAGATCTTCAACTTGTGTTACGGAAGTATTTCGTATCGTTGTCATAATGTACTACCATTGTTTTGTTGGTTTTTGAGTAATTTTCTAACGTAATAGCATACTATTGTTGTGGTAGTCTTACCAACATAGGATTTTGACATTGTGGTGGTGAACTTTCATTTAAACGATTGTGAGGAGTATTATAGCTTGATGGTGTTTCATTAATTTGTCAAATACTTAGAATACCTTTGTCGTATATTCTAGTGTGACGATAGTGGACGATTTAGCTTACACACGAAGTGACGTTCTATTGCGTAGTGTACTGTTGTTTTGGTTATTCGTGCTGTAACATAGTCCTTTGTTATTGAGTATAGTGTACAGTAATTTTGGACGGGTAGAACCGTTTAGATACACGAGTGATAGTGCAATTGTTTTGGTTTTTGTGAAGTAGTTTTCCAATGCGATAGCGGACATTGTTGTGTGTTTTTCATCAGATTCAAGTTGAGTTAAAACCTAGTTATGGTAAAGTTATTATTTAATTGTTATTTGAAACGCTGCAATGTAATTTTGAGTTGAGTCTCGCTGGCGGGAAGGCTTATAACTTATTTGAGATTATTCGGTGGGTGGCCGAGTTGTGGTAGCTTTGTTGAATAGCCAAATAAACGGATTGTGTTTGATTCTTTTGAGCTTGGTTGATAGCCAGCTCTGGTCTTCTGGTGGGTAGCCAAACTCTCGTTATGCTTGGTGTTTAACCGAATGTTACAGCAGTAAGAAGTTCGTAGTTTGTTATCATAATATGGCGGTTACGCTACGAAGTTCGTGATTGATGGAGCTCTCAATCAGCTCTGTTGTGATTGTGTTGAACCTGTACTTTGAACAAGTGCGTTCTATCCAACACAGATATGAAGTATGACTGGTCAGTGTGATTTTTGTTAGTGATACTAAACTGTTTAAGACGTGATTCTACGCGAAGTGATAATAGTGAAAGACCTTTGATTTGCGTATTCTTTTGTTCTTAAACATCTTGATCTGAGTGGCTTATTGCTTGTGATTGATTTGAATTTCATTTTAATTATTGTTTTGAGTTTTGTCGGTTTGATCTGTACTGTTTCGTTATGGGACTGACTTGGTTGGAATCACAGGGATGATTCTTCACAGAGTTGACTTAGTTGAATCACAGGGATGATTCGTGACATAGATGACTTAGTAACAAATGAATCACAGAGACGATGTGCGATACAGGGATAACGTACGTAATGTTTCTTTATAACGACTGACGTTTTTGAATCACAGAGGCGATGTGCGTTACATTGTTAACGTACGTAATGTTTCTTTTATTATTATGATGACCGACTTGTTTAACACAAAGAGATGATTTACGTCACAGGACTGACGTACGCAATGTTTCTTTTATTACTGACTCGTTTGACACAAAGGTACGCTTTACGTCACAGGGCTGATGTAAGTAATGTTTCTTTATGACCTACTTGTTTGACACAAAGTTACGCTTTACGTCACAGGGCTGATGTAAGTAATGTTTCTTTCATGACTGACTTGTTTGATACGAAGAGACGATTTGCGTCACAGGGCTGACGTACGTAATGTTTCTTATTGTTATGAATGACTGACATATCTGACTCAAAGAGACGATTTGCGTCACAGGGCTGACGTACGTAATGTTTCTTTTCTATTATCACTGAGACGTTTGACGATTGTTTAGCTAGTCACAGGGATGATTAGCAAGCTACAGGGATAGCTGGAGGATAGAGACTCGTAGTTGTTTTGACGATGTTGTCTATTATCAATGTGTACTTGTGCTATACAGCCTTTTTGCAGTTAGTTTACTGCAGTAGATTCCAATTGTTTCTTGGTTTTGGAGTGAAAGTCATTTTTGTGTTTTATGAAGTGTACACTTGACTTGCTGTATTGATGACTGAAAATGAATTGAGTTTCGGTTGAATCAAAAGTACAGTGTATTCCCATTAGTACATGGTGAATGTTTGTGTAGTGTCGGGGACTTTCTTGATCAGAGGAACATAATTAGCAATCTTCGTATTGCTGTTATGAGACTTGCTATCACTGAAAGATCTGATATGTTAGCAACCATTGTGTTGAAGTAAATAGGGATTGTCTTGGGCTAAGTTCAGGTGTAATATGGCCGTTGTCTTCAGATCTATCAGACGCCAGATTCAGGATGTCTTGAGGTGGATTGCATGTGGATAGCGTTGCTATTTTTGTTTGGTTCAAGATGGAGAAAGAAGTCACGATTGATGTGTTAGATGTGCCTGCGTGTACATAGTGACAGTGTTGTTGGATCATAATTGTTTTGTTTGATCGGGTTTTGGGAAAATAGATACAGCTGCTTACGTTGGAGTGTAGTTCATGTGGCAGTTGACATAGCTGTGTGTATTGTGATAGAGGCTTTGAGATGTGATGGGCAAACGACATTCTTCGTAGACCGATGACAGCCTTAGCTATCCATACGGTAATGTGAACCTGGTGCTAGGTTTTCGGACCGTCTTGCCTTGTTTGCTAGGCATAAGAGACAACTTATTTGGTCATGACATTGATTCTTTACCAATAGTGTGGGTCAGAATGGTCAGAATGGACGAGCGGAATGCAGAGCATAGTTAGTTTGTTTTCTTACGCATCAGCCGAGGACGGCTGACTTGTCAGAATGGCCGTTTCGGAGAGAGATCAATCTCTGTGGGTATTTAGTGAAATTGTTTGACAGTTGCGTTTTGTTAATTTACCTTCCGTTCGATAGCTTGCCGAAACGAAACGCATAGCGCTGGCAACATTCGATATAGGCGGTGCGCTTTATTGGCACGCAGTAGACTAAAGACGGCAAGATAGACCGGATTGACTTTAGAGGTGGTGTAGTTCGTCCTTACAGTTCATTGTTGGCTGCGTTCGTGATAAAGAAACAGAACTAAGGCGGCGAACTGAGTAAACAACTTTGACAGTTCCAGTTTGGGTGCGAATCGGGTTGTGTTTTGAGGTTAGGTTTTAATCCGCTGAAATCTTCGTGATCTTGGGAGTCTTTGGACGAGTTGTGGTCATCAGGCGATGGCGGAGCCCTAGATTCGTATAAGCTACAGAATATTTCTGGAGATTGTGGCAGTTCCAGCTGAGGTGTGGTTTGGGTTGTGTCTTTACGAAGTTACGATCGTAATCCGATAGAATCATGGTGATTCTGGTGTATTTAGAGGAACCTGGGCCTCCAGGCTATAGTGGAGCCCTAGCTTCGTAAGGCTAGTGGAATATTTTAGGGTATCATGAAGTGTTTGTAATCGTTTTACCCTCGGAAGGTTACTGATATGCGGAAGGTTGGTGAAATGCAGAAATAGTACGAGAATGGTGACAATAGCTAGTGGTCTATCCTTGTACGCATACAGGGCTGCTGGCAGAGGACTTCAACGGTGCATGGTGTAATTGGTGCGCGGTGTAAATGCTGTCGTATGGTTACACCATGCCTGACGAGGGCTCAGAGCCCGAAACAGCCAGGATGGAAAAGCTGACTACGTGATGGTGAGTAAACCGTGGTTTATCATTACAATGGCAGTGGTTCGAGGTAGCATGTGACGATGCAGTATCCTGACAGGAGTCGGCAGTTGACCATGCAGTATTCCATCCATCAAGTATCCATCAGGTACTCGACGAGTATACGCCCACGACGTGCTGTTGGTTTTATATCCTGACATTCCTGACGTGAGGGATTCTCTGTTTAGTTTTGTTTGGGTAATCGTCATATACCCTCCCCCTTCTGGAGTTCTATTTACGACATCAGAAGTGGGATTCAGGACCAGAGTTTATGATCCAGGACCATAACTTCGGATCCAGGACCATAACTTGGGATCGAGGACCAGTACTTGAGATGGAGTTGATTATTTAGAATGTTATTTCATTGTTTTGGTCGCTTGTTTCGTAATATAAAGACAGGAATATGGTATTGAAATAGCGTGCCACTGTAGTGGTGGTGTTCCACTGTTTATGGTGGTTGATGGTATACTCGTACTTGGTCATACCTAGTTGTTTATGGTTATGGTACACTATCCTGCCATTATTTAGACTGGTTTGAGAAGTATTATTTTGGGATTCTGTATCACTGTTTATTTAGTAATGGTACTAGGAGTTTTCGTATGAGCTAGTGCAGCAGTGCGAGCGAGACGGCGAACCAAGATCTTCAACTTGTGTTACGGAAGTATTTCGTATCGTTGTCATAATGTACTACCATTGTTTTGTTGGTTTTGAGTAATTTTCTAACGTAATAGCATACTATTGTTGTGGTAGTCTTACCAACATAGGATTTTGACATTGTGGTGGTGAACTTTCATTTAAACGATTGTGAGGAGTATTATAGCTTGATGGTGTTTCATTAATTTGTCAAATACTTAGAATACCTTTGTCGTATATTCTAGTGTGACGATAGTGGACGATTTAGCTTACACACGAAGTGACGTTCTATTGCGTAGTGTACTGTTGTTTTGGTTATTCGTGCTGTAACATAGTCCTTTGTTATTGAGTATAGTGTACAGTAATTTTGGACGGTAGAACCGTTTAGATACACGAGTGATAGTGCAATTGTTTTGGTTTTTGTGAAGTAGTTTTCCAATGCGATAGCGGACATTGTTGTGTGTTTTTCATCAGATTCAAGTTGAGTTAAAACCTAGTTATGGTAAAGTTATTATTTAATTGTTATTTGAAACGCTGCAATGTAATTTTGAGTTGAGTCTCGCTGGCGGGAAGGCTTATAACTTATTTGAGATTATTCGGTGGGTGGCCGAGTTGTGGTAGCTTTGTTGAATAGCCAAATAAACGGATTGTGTTTGATTCTTTTGAGCTTGGTTGATAGCCAGCTCTGGTCTTCTGGTGGGTAGCCAAACTCTCGTTATGCTTGGTGTTTAACCGAATGTTACAGCAGTAAGAAGTTCGTAGTTTGTTATCATAATATGGCGGTTACGCTACGAAGTTCGTGATTGATGGAGCTCTCAATCAGCTCTGTTGTGATTGTGTTGAACCTGTACTTTGAACAAGTGCGTTCTATCCAACACAGATATGAAGTATGACTGGTCAGTGTGATTTTTGTTAGTGATACTAAACTGTTTAAGACGTGATTCTACGCGAAGTGATAATAGTGAAAGACCTTTGATTTGCGTATTCTTTTGTTCTTAAACATCTTGATCTGAGTGGCTTATTGCTTGTGATTGATTTGAATTTCATTTTAATTATTGTTTTGAGTTTTGTCGGTTTGATCTGTACTGTTTCGTTATGGGACTGACTTGGTTGGAATCACAGGGATGATTCTTCACAGAGTTGACTTAGTTGAATCACAGGGATGATTCGTGACATAGATGACTTAGTAACAAATGAATCACAGAGACGATGTGCGATACAGGGATAACGTACGTAATGTTTCTTTATAACGACTGACGTTTTTGAATCACAGAGGCGATGTGCGTTACATTGTTAACGTACGTAATGTTTCTTTTATTATTATGATGACCGACTTGTTTAACACAAAGAGATGATTTACGTCACAGGGCTGACGTACGCAATGTTTCTTTTATTACTGACTCGTTTGACACAAAGGTACGCTTTACGTCACAGGGCTGATGTAAGTAATGTTTCTTTTATGACCTACTTGTTTGACACAAAGTTACGCTTTACGTCACAGGGCTGATGTAAGTAATGTTTCTTTCATGACTGACTTGTTTGATACGAAGAGACGATTTGCGTCACAGGGCTGACGTACGTAATGTTTCTTATTGTTATGAATGACTGACATATCTGACTCAAAGAGACGATTTGCGTCACAGGGCTGACGTACGTAATGTTTCTTTTCTATTATCACTGAGACGTTTGACGATTGTTTAGCTAGTCACAGGGATGATTAGCAAGCTACAGGGATAGCTGGAGGATAGAGACTCGTAGTTGTTTTGACGATGTTGTCTATTATCAATGTGTACTTGTGCTATATAGCCTTTTTGCAGTTAGTTTACTGCAGTAGATTCCAATTGTTTCTTGGTTTTGGAGTGAAAGTCGTTTTTGTGTTTTATGAAGTGTACACTTGACTTGCTGTATTGATGACTGAAAATGAATTGAGTTTCGGTTGAATCAAAAGTACAGTGTATTCCCATTAGTACATGGTGAATGTTTGTGTAGTGTCGGGGACTTTCTTGATCAGAGGAACATAATTAGCAATCTTCGTATTGCTGTTATGAGACTTGCTATCACTGAAAGATCTGATATGTTAGCAACCATTGTGTTGAAGTAAATAGGGATTGTCTTGGGCTAAGTTCAGGTGTAATATGGCCGTTGTCTTCAGATCTATCAGACGCCAGATTCAGGATGTCTTGAGGTGGATTGCATGTGGATAGCGTTGCTATTTTTGTTTGGTTCAAGATGGAGAAAGAAGTCACGATTGATGTGTTAGATGTGCCTGCGTGTACATAGTGACAGTGTTGTTGGATCATAATAGTTTTGTTTGATCGGGTTTTGGGAAAATAGATACAGCTGCTTACGTTGGAGTGTAGTTCATGTGGCAGTTGACATAGCTGTGTGTATTGTGATAGAGGCTTTGAGATGTGATGGGCAAACGACATTCTTCGTAGACCGATGACAGCCTTAGCTATCCATACGGTAATGTGAACCTGGTGCTAGGTTTTCGGACCGTCTTGCCTTGTTTGCTAGGCATAAGAGACAACTTATTTGGTCATGACATTGATTCTTTACCAATAGTGTGGGTCAGAATGGTCAGAATGGACGAGCGGAATGCAGAGCATAGTTGGTTTGTTTTCTTACGCATCAGCCGAGGACGGCTGACTTGTCAGAATGGCCGTGTCGGAGAGAGATCAATCTCTGTGGGTATTTAGTGAAATTGTTTGACAGTTGCGTTTTGTTAATTTACCTTCCGTTCGATAGCTTGCCGAAACGAAACGCATAGCGCTGGCAACATTCGATATAGGCGGTGCGCTTTATTGGCACGCAGTAGACTAAAGACGGCAAGATAGACCGGATTGACTTTAGAGGTGGTGTAGTTCGTCCTTACAGTTCATTGTTGGCTGCGTTCGTGATAAAGAAACAGAACTAAGGCGGCGAACTGAGTAAACAACTTTGACAGTTCCAGTTTGGGTGCGAATCGGGTTGTGTTTTGAGGTTAGGTTTTAATCCGCTGAAATCTTCGTGATCTTGGGAGTCTTTGGACGAGTTGTGGTCATCAGGCGATGGCGGAGCCCTAGATTCGTATAAGCTACAGAATATTTCTGGAGATTGTGGCAGTTCCAGCTGAGGTGTGGTTTGGGTTGTGTCTTTACGAAGTTACGATCGTAATCCGATAGAATCATGGTGATCCTGGTGTATTTAGAGGAACCTGGGCCTCCAGGCTATAGTGGAGCCCTAGCTTCGTAAGGCTAGTGGAATATTTTAGGGTATCATGTAGTGTTTGTAATCGTTTTACCCTCGGAAGGTTACTGATATGCGGAAGGTTGGTGAAATGCAGAAATAGTACGAGAATGGTGACAATAGCTAGTGGTCTATCCTTGTACGCATACAGGGCTGCTGGCAGAGGACTTCAACGGTGCATGGTGTAATTGGTGCGCGGTGTAAATGCTGTCGTATGGTTACACCATGCCTGACGAGGGCTCCCAGCCCGAAACAGCCAGGATGGAAAAGCTGACTACGTGATGGTGAGTAAACCGTGGTTTATCATTACAATGGCAGTGGTTCGAGGTAGCATGTGACGATGCAGTATCCTGACAGGAGTCGGCAGTTGACCATGCAGTATTCCATCCATCAAGTATCCATCAGGTACTCGACGAGTATACGCCCACGACGTGCTGTTGGTTTTATATCCTGACATTCCTGACGTGAGGGATTCTCTGTTTAGTTTTGTTTGGGTAATCGTCATATACTCTCCCCCTTCTGGAGTTCTATTTACGACATATTTATTATCTTGCCCTACGTAAAACCTTCCTAAGCACGCCGCTTAATATAGAGCGGAGCATGAAATAGCAATACTGGACTGGTAATGTAAATCTGGTACTGTTTTCGTGGAACGGTAAAGAATTCGTTTTTGTGCCACACTGTATACACAATACAGGTGTAAAAAAATCAACTGCAAATATTTAAATGAGTAAATCAGTCCATGAAACTAAACAACTATCCCCTAGAAACATAGGTCAAAATTAAGAGAAAAATATTTGGCCCTATGTAAAACCACCCTAAGCACGCCGGTTAATATTGAGCGGAGCATGAAATAGCAATACCAGACTGGTAATGTAAATCGATTCGTATTAGATTGGAACTGCGGCTGTGTAGTTGGTAAAGCCTTTGACTCTGTAGATCAGAATGTTGAGTTTGATAACTTCAAAATATTATTTTGTGAGATGGCCCTTGTTTGTTACAGGAAATTGGTCGCGATTCCCTAAAGCGATGATGACCATATCCTGCTGAATCAAAGCAATATAGCAATAATGACAAGGAGCCCCTTCACAAAATTGCTAACTGCCTAAAATGTATTGTGATTGCTGTAGGTATGGTGTGTGAGCACCTGTAGATAAGGTACCAATGTCAGGATCAAACGGCTCCTGAAAATTCCCGTGACTATGATGCTTGTGACATTGTCGAAATATCGGAAAGTGAAATCAAAATAATTCATCGGTAAGAACTCGCCTAACCATAAATACTCCTGAAAATTGAACTTAGGTCGAACCTACGACCTACAGAGTACGAGTGCAATGTTAGAACTAGTAGACTGTAAAGACGATTTGATATGTTCTGTATTGGATCGGAATTTGCATGGAGATTGCAATTAAATGAACGATAGCTGAGGCAATATATCTCAAATCAATTATTTACTAATACAGCAGTATACAGTATGGCAGTGGTTAAGAATACCCACCCAGAGTCGGGCAAAAAAATATTCGCGTTAAATCATCCGACGAATAAAATGAAGTTTTTAATTGACCAAGGAATAAAATGCAAGATTCATTATTTTTGTCATTACAATATAACCAATAATTGAAATCAAAAGTTTTTTTATGGAGCATTGCCATTTGTCTTTATTTAGGTCACTTTTTTTTAACTCTGCTGCCACCCGTCAACTGAGGATGTTTTATAAGGCGACTTAGAGATTTTGACCTAGGTTCAATACCTACCTATAATATGTCGACTACGGTCAACCGCATGGTGAAGGCGCTAACACCTACAAAATAGTGTTGACGTCAGGCAGGCGGCCGGTCATAAAACATAAACAAGTCATTTTGCTACATGATTTTGTGTTCCAACTTCCAACTAAGCATGTTGTGCCAAACTAAACTGAATTGGAAAAAACTCCGAGAACTTGATCAGGACATTACTCTACCACCACACTAAATATCAAAATAATATACCGCTTAGCATAATTTGAAAAGATTTTTTTTCGTAAACGAGTAACAATCAGACTTTTAACTAGTAGGCGCAATGCCCAGAAAATTGTTAACCACTTTTAAACCACCCGATGTGATGGGTTCATTTACTGACCGGTACAGTCTTGCACACATGTATATTTTTTTATTAGGTATATACAGAGTGTAAAGGACAGTCCCTTTGAATACTCATAAGGCGTATTCAGACGATAAAACTGAACCACTTCAGAACTAGGGTTGAAATTGAACATTTTGATAAAAAGTTATTTTTATTTTTAAACTTTTTTTAAACATGCTGATGACACTTAGTTATACCTACAGAATTCGTGGTATAAAGGTACGGCTGACAACCTGTCACTATGATGTCATACACATTCTTTTGAATGACTCTCGAAATTTTAGTCAGACGTGTGGTAAATGGCCGTTTTTTACATCCGTTTACGCTCTGCCTACCCCGTAAGTATATATATGTAGGAGTCAAACCACAAGAGTTAGACCGGTAAACCACAGAACAATAGCTTAATTTAGTCACAGGACCAACTAGGTACAAGCACAAATTAGAGAGTCGGCACGCAGGGCGCCTTTACAGATGGCTCACTCAGTACTAGCGACGATTTTGTCGCTTACTGGGTGGAACGAATTGAAATCTCTAAGAAAATTCAAGGTAGGTAATTTAGAAAATGATTGCCACGAACGTCATATTTTTTGGATTATAACTGGCTCAGAATCATATTAAGTTCTTGTAGATAGGTAGTACTGTTTTGTTTTTCTTTGCGATTTTTGTCAGTAGCAAAGCAATCCTGGCTATGTAACAAGTGACGATGACAAAAAAATCTAATAGTAAGCATTCTGTAAACTCTCGTATTTTGTGGTACAAGCGTGCAAATTCGTTTGCGCCTGACAGTACAACCTCAGCAAACTTAATATCGGTACAAAGTGCAAACGATTATTGCCAACGCGTTGATAGTGGTTAACCACTTTTGAGGGTGGTTGTACACGATAAAGTGGTTTTACTTTTTTTTGCAGCTATTTTCGTTTTCAACGAGGTTTCAAACGTTTTTCGTTAACAAGATTTGTTGGAGGCTAAATAGTCGGACATAATATCACGCCTATAAAGGTACAAATAGGTATCACGCCTATACCCCTTGCGGGATGGGTAGAGCGTAAACGGCAGTATAAACGCGCAAATTAAGACTGTGTGACAGATTGTCAGCCTGTCACCTAAAATTGTAATTTTCAAAATCCCTTAGTCGCTTCTTACGACACTCACGGGTAAGATATGGGGAGATGCTATTCTGAGCCGGCATCACACGCCAAAAAGAAACTGCTCAAAGAATTTTGTTCTTAAAGCATCTAATCTTTTCTGGAAGATAGCCTAATAGCTATTGCGATAGGCAAGCAGTAAATGCACTTATACTAAGCATTTTTCCAAATAGTTGCATTTTCTTGCCAAATTCTAAATTGTATCGCTAATAGGGTTTTGAAAATTGATGTTTATAGCAAAACAAGAGAATACCTAATTTTAGTTGGTTTGGTACTTTTGAAGTTTTTTATTATTTTTATTATTTACCTAGTGTTGGTTTTTAATTTCACTTTCTGGCAAGCCCACATACTTACATACATAATATACATCAAACGGTTTAACAAACGCATCCGCTAATGCTGCGTCCACGGATGAGTGTGTTAAAGCGTTACCCAGCGCTAATAAAATAGCACCTAACTAAGCCTACTATGATTGGTTAGTTAGGTTTTAAGTTTAGATTTTAATAAACGGTTTTATCTACTTTTTATATTGAATTCAATATCTCTTACTTTTTCATGTATTTCTTCTAGGGTGGGTACGGTCTATTGATAACAAAAAATCGATTATTATTTCACGCGAAAACAATCGATTTATTATTAATCTCTTTCGTATTCCATTAAAACTTCTTCAATCTATAAACCATTGCTAAGAAAACAATAACGAAAAGATTCAATTTAAAAAGAAGCGAAAAAAAGACAAAATTGATTCCAATCTATTAGGCACAGAATTTATCGCTGAGCTGAGCAAGAAAATAGAGCATCTTTTGATGTTCCATTCCAAAATTTATAAAGACAATTAAAGTTTTTTTAATAACTTACGTCAAATACAATGGTCAAATCAAAATACAGTTTGATAAAACTACCTACATATTTCTTTATAAAGAAAAGAGATTTTGCGACTGCTTTCAAGTAAAGATTAAGATTTTTAGCTTTGAATTCCTATTACACCTGAGATTTCAAAGCATTCATCATGAACAAAAACATCGTTTAACACTGCAAGAAAAACTTTGGCAAGAAAGGACATTTTAAATTGTGCCCACAAAACAGAATATCTCAGTATTAATCTTAAGGCCGAAATCTTAAAGAAATCCCCAAACTAATGGGCTCGTTTAATTAAGGCTTATCTAGAACCCCAGAGTCATTAATAATTCTTCACTCAAGGGATTTCATTGTACAAACACATTTCTTTTTGGACTCGTAAAATGCATGCACATTTTATTCTCAAATTTTAAATGTAAAGTTTAATTAAAAAAGGCATTTTACAAACGACACAAATTAAAACAAATAAAATATTTACTTACTTCAATTGTTGAAAACAGCTCAGGTAAACTTTAGAATTGTAATATTATAATTTTTTCACCTAGATTTTAGAACCTTCTGTAAACTCTCTATTTTGTGCCATATTTTGTCTGACACAGGTCAATTACACCTATTTCACATCATCAATTTCCTTTTCGAGACATTTGGTTTTCTTTGAAATTGAGGAAGCTTTACAACTTTTTTTCAATGAAACTTTTTTAGGTCAGTCCATTTACGACGAAAAGGTTTGTAGGCCGGTCAATTAATGCATCATTGAGTCAAAGATTTTCCATTTCGCCTTTTAGCAATTTTCTTAAATTATCTCAATTTGGCTTTTTTGTGCCATCTTTGAGCGATGACAGCATCCAGTCTTGCATGAAGCCTCTAGGGATCTGTTCATTCGTTCAATTTAGTCAATCACTCGTAAATAACCGTCAATCTAATAAAAAGACTTTTCCATTTCGTCGTACGGGTGTACTTCTGTGCTTTCAAACGGAATAAAGAAAACACACAAAGAATTGCTTCGTGTATAATTTATACATACATGTATCACGCCTTTATTCTTTGCGGGGTAGGCGAAGCGTAAATGGCTGTAAAATACGACCGTTCACAGCACGTTTAACAAAAGCTTGATAGTCATTCAGAAGACTGTGTATCACCATAGTGACAGGTTGCCAGCCTGTCACTTAAAATTGCAATACATATCAACTCTTAGTCGCTTCAAACGACACCAACGTGAAACATATAGGGTGATGCTATTCTATATTCTAAGCCGGCACCATACAGCAAGCTAGCAAGCTTATAGAATAGAACAAAACTCCATACCTACAAATTGCAGGTAAGTATATAACTTTAAGTATTTTTTGACGAGAGTTCAACAAACGAGTTATTTAATAAACTTCAAGACAGAGAAAGGCAAAAACATTATTTGAATTTGACTGGGTTAAGTAGGTACTTGACTTTGTCTGAAATTGTACCTACTGAATTACACTTTTGAGAAATAAGAACCTTTCAACACTGTTATTAGCAGGCTTGAGAACAGATTGAATACTTACTGGCTATGCTTTGGCAAGTACGGTTTTAAATTTATAGTACGTCTTAGGGTCTTTAAACTACTTACCTATCCTAAATAAAGGACCTAACCAAGTGCGCGCACTGAGGTAACTTTTGCCGACATTTTTTCAAAAGTCTCTTTAAAGTCACTTTAGAAATAGAACGAAAGATCCTTAAATCGCCGAGCAACAAAGTCGCCTGTGTAACCGAGGTCTAAAACTACATTTTCGTTTCCACTCATATCGTTGGTAGGTGTCCATTTATGTACTGAAGTACCTTTCCGCTATTTTCTGCAAAAAATGGCCGCCACAAAATTGTTTTTCTTGTCACGCTCAACAAAACAACGCATAAACATTTATGTTTCCAGTAAAAATAATAAATAGGCCACTAAAATGCCAATGGAAAAGGCACAAAGGAACAAAATAATTGTCTATCCCTTTAGTTTGAGCGGCAAAACATCACTTTGAAAGAGAAAAGGGGGAAGTTTTGTCGTAAATAAAGATATTGATGTTAAAATATTCGTATTTTTTTCAATAAATGGTAAAGACGAAAATCGATATGCTTTATCCAATTGATAAATTCGCCAGAATGAGTTTAAATAAATGGATTTAAGAAAAAATAAAAGGACTGTTGTGGCTGTAATTATGGTTATGGCTATGGAAAAAATAAACGTATTTGTCGTTCTATTATAAAATCATTTTATTCAGATTTTGCATTTACCTACCAAGGCGTCTTATCTTCAAATGACGAGTAGATATACAATTACCAAAGTTCACTGTGTTCTCCCACATATTAAAAATAAATTTTCGTAACCAAAGAATGCAGGCGGTCATGCTAAACGCATTGCTTTCAGTGCATTCAAGCAACAACAGAACCAAAGGTTTCCAAAGTAAAAGTCGCTTGTGATCCATAATTTAAAGGTAGCTACCAGCTACCACCATTACCCGTACATAAATATGACTTGGCTAATCTCTGCTTTCCGCACGGCCGGAGCACAATGAATCATCGAACAAAACTGTTCACAAAATCATTCCCGCCCGTAGGCCCGTAGCGCTCGGCTTTTGACATCCATCGACCTCAAGGTAGCGCATAGCGTTAGGGATGTTCCATAACTTTTGACACAAAAAAATATGTATAAGGTTCTATTAAATTCACCGCAAATATTTTTAGATAAAAGCAGTGTTTTGGAGCACAATGAATCATCAAAAAAACTGTTCACAAAATCATTCCCGCCCGTAGGCCCGTAGCGCTCGGCTTTTGACATCCATCGACCTCAAGGTAGCACATAGCGTAGGGATGTTCCATAACTTTTGATATGAAAAAATATGTATAAGGTGCCATTAAATTCAGCACAAATATTTTTAGATAAAAGCAGTGTTTTGGAGCACAATGAATCATCGAACAAAACTGTTCACAAAATCATTCCCGCCCGTAGGCCCGTAGCGCTCGGCTTTTGACATCCATCGACCTCAAGGTAGCACATAGCGTTAGGGATGTTCTCTGACATTTGGTATCCATATAAGTAAATTTTATGGAACAGCAAAGTACTAAGATTTTGATTAGTTTCTTGAAGCGATTAACGATGAAGCAAAGACATTTTTATGGTATTATTTTTTGTAGAATGGGGAATGCTATGATTCAAGCAGGAAATCAATAATTAAATCAGTGTTTTGAAGCACAATCAATCATCGAACAAAACTGTTCACAAAATTATTCCCGCCCGTAGGCCCGGTAGCGCTCGGCTTTTGACATCCATCGACCTCAAGGTAGGTAGCGATAGGGATGTTCCATAGTTTTTGATATAAAAAAATATGTATATGGTTCTATTAAATTCAGCGCAAATATTTTTAGATAAAAGCGGTGTTTTGGAGCACAATGAATCATCGAACAAAACTGTTCACAAAATCTTTCCCGCCCGTAGGCCCGTAGCGCTCGGCTTTTGACATCCATCGACCTCAAGGTAGCACATAGCGTTAGGGATGTTCCATGACATTGATACAAAATAATGTGTTTAAGGTTCTATTAAATTCAGCGCAAATATTTTAAGACTGTGTCCTACTTGTGAAACTGAACAACTTTCTTCAAGAAACATAGGTCAAAATACGAAGATTAAATGGAACTCCCCTGCAAACTAAAAGCAGTGTTTAGGAGCACAATGAATCATCGTACAAAACTGTTCAAAAAATTATTCCCGCCCGTAGGCCCGTAGCGCTCGGCTTTTGACTTCCATCGACCTCAAGGTAACGATAGGGATGTTCTATGACTTTTGTTACAAAAAATATGTATAAGGTTCTATTAAATTCAGCACAAATATTTTAAGATTACAGCAGTGTTTAGGAGCACAATGAATCATCGAACAAAACTGATGTAGCGTTAGGGTTGTGCTATGACATTCGATACAAAAAAAATGATCAATACATAGAATAAAACTAAGTCGCTTTTAGCGTTTCTCTGTCGTGGAATTCGCTAACTCCTCTGAAATTTCGTAAATAGAGGTTCGGGGACTATAAATCGATCTAGATAGGTTTTACTTTCAAAAAATCGTTGCTTTACCCGTTTTTGCGACATTTTATAAACTAACAATGTCATCTGCCGAAAAACAAAAGAATCTGGGTCTACCAGGTACTCTTATCTTATCTAATTATTAACTAATCATAATCAACTAATCATGTCAATGTCAAATCTCAGTTTTATCTTACGTGTATCACATTTAAATATGGAATTCATTAAAAGTTATCTCAGTTCTTACAAATTCGACTTTTAAATGATCGAACAGCTAAGAGGAAGGTTTTTTTAAATTTATCGATTATCCTTCCCATCCCTAGATACGAGTGTCTTTTGATGTTGTGTCAATGGGCTCCACACCTTTATGCTTCAGGAAATATGGCTATGAAGTGGTTGGAAATGTGTCTTGTGCAGTAGCGGGTCAGGTACCCTTAAACGTGGATTATACCTACTTACATGCGGGATAAAAGAATCAAAATCCTTTGAACCATTCACCGTACTGCTTATAAAAACGACAAATGATTCCCAGAAAAATACTCGATAATATTTATATAAAAATATGGAAACTGGTTTAATGGAAACAAAATGACCAGGTACTAAATTGTATTATGGTACAAAGAAAACAAATGATACTAAGTACTAATGGTAGATTTCCCGTTCCTTTTCGTTTGCTTGAAAAGTACAAGAAAAACTACAATAAATGTCAATGCACAATGTAAGATGTTGTGATGGAATCAAGAGATAACACTTGTATTTACGAAATCGTCAAAGATCGAGGCGACATTCAAAGACTTTGCACAGGTACCTACGTCTGACCTTCCTTGTACGTAGTAGTACATTGTAATTACAGTAAGAAGTAAACATGGGCAAAATAATAGGTATCGTCTAGACGTCATTATCGTTTTTTTCACAAAATCATCAACGTACGTAATTATATTAAAGAAAAACGTTTAAGGCAAAGTAAGACAATTTCAATGAACTCTACATATATTACACAATGCTCGTTCATTAGTCATTAGGAGTGGTAGCGGCTAAGAATATTGCCACCCCTAGTCCACTTAGGGTGTTTCGTAACAGGCGACGTAGAATTTTTGACATCGGCTAAATATCTGTCGACCATGGTCAACCACATGGTGGCGGCGATATCACCTACAATGACATTCCCAAAGAATGCAGTCGTCAGGCAGGCGCCCAGTCATAGAACTTTTGCTATATGATTTGGAGAGGCAGATGATGATAACTAGGCAGATTCATTATTGATTGCCTTCGGTGTACATCTCCTTAACAAAAGGTCGATCTGACACAGATTTTTTATAATTGAACATTCACATTATCTTTATGTTAATGATCTTCAAGAACTGAAATGACTATATTGCTCAGTTTCCTAAAAACAACGGATTTAATATCACCTGTAGTATGGAGTCTTTACCTGAAAATCCTATATTGGAATATAACAAAACTACTCTGCAGGATGTTAGAAAGAAATACGATTTGGATAAGCCTGAGAGGCTGAAGGAATCCTTGGATATCATTGCAAAGTGGGTGAAAGAGCAGAAACATTTCACAAATAAGGAATATTGTAAGTAGTTTTTGAAATTATCCTGCAAGTGAAATTATACAATGTGAAAGTATAGTCTAGCTCAAATAAAAAAAAAATCAAATTGAATTAGAAAGTTTGTTACCACAATGTTCGTTAGGTTAAAAAGTGAAAGGATTTTGGATGGTTCTCCGTGTTTGCTAACTTTCTTTGTGTTGTATTGATTTTAGCCCCGGGGTAGGTATAAAACCTACCTTTTCTGTGCCTGTGTCTAACTTTGTGGGAAGAACCTTAGGGCTCAAACTGGAATATTTGCTGACTACCTTAGCCTTTGTGTTCTCAAATAGGTACATTGTACAATTGATTGATTACAGACGTGAGTCAATAGTGAAAAGACGTGTTTTTTTAATTAACCTCTAATACCTCAATGTTTTCATTTTCTTTATTTTTTATTATACAGGGTGTTAGGGACGGTGTAACGAAAACTTTGCAGGCGTGCTCAGACCATGAAACTGAAAAACTTTTACTATGGAGCCAATGGTAGGAAACGAAAAATAAATTCCGACCAAAGTCAGTCAGCTGATCGTGAATTTTGTATGGGAGATTGTAATTTTTTTTTTCGTTTCCCACCATTGGCTCCATAGTAAAAGTTGTTCAGTTTGATGGTCTGATCACGCCCGCAAAGTTTTCGGTACACCGTCCCTAACACCCTGTATAGGTATTTTAAAAAGCTGTGGGTTGTTGTGCCTACTCTAGTAGTAGTAGTTAAAAAATCTTATTTATTCTGTTTTTCAGTTGGTATACGGTTTTCATTATCATTACTCAACGCTATACACAATTTTATTTCAGCTCCTCGCTACCTGGAAAATACTTTGATTCCCTGCAAAGGATCTTTGGAGCGATCAAAAATGCGTATAGACAAAATGTGCACTTTTAGATCTTTGCTGCCTCAGTACTTCGGAGAGTACGATTTGAGGGAGGATTTCAAAGATATCCATGAGGGCATGTAAGTGGACGTTTATTAACAACCGATGTGGCGCAGTGGTTAGTATGACTGCCTGCCACGCAGAAGGTTCCGGGTTCAATTCCCGGTGGGGTCACTCACAAAGTTTATATTTATCACTTTGTGAATTTGTTCCCAGTCTAGTTAGGACATTGCAAGCTGAACCACTGACTGTCTTAAAAGTAAGATGGTTCCGTGCTTCGGATGGGCACGTTAAGCCGTCGGTCCCGGTTGCTGTCTATGATGGCGGTCGTTACACCACCATGTCAGAGGACTGCTACTTGCAGTGGGCGGTTGAAAAACTCTGACACCAGGGTTCATCGGGTCGTTGAACGACTCGGTGTCCTACACGAAGAGAGAGAATTATTTTTTAAAGCACGGATTCGGAAATAAGCCGGTTAGATGGACCGATAACTTACGCTCCTTATGACGTACCCTAGGGAAGGCCTACGTCCAGCAGTGGAGTACTTTGATGAAGATGATCTCTCCGACTCCGACCAATTCTGGCCATGGTCATTCCAGTAAGCCATATTTGACAGATGGCAAAATTATAATAATTCTTTGACTTAAAATCTATTTTCCTCTGATGACATCACGTTTAGTATAAAACTGAGAGCTGTCAAATGTGGCCTTTTATTAACGAAAACCGAAGTATAGATATGTCAATTTACTTGTAGATTGACTGTCCCGATGACGTAGTGGATAGTACCTTGCCTTTTACGCTAAAGGTCGGGGATTCGCTTCCCACCGGACATAAAAGAATTGTAAAGTAAATTTTTAAGAATTTGTGTTTAATTTGGGTGTTTTCTATGTATACCTACGAGTAATGTAGGTAAATTTATTAACAAAAAAATGTATTATATCAGTAGGCTAGTTCCCATAGTACAAGCTATGCTTAGTTTAGGACTAGATGACGCTGTGTGTTTTCAGGGATATTTATTTATTTTTATGATCTTTCAGCCAATGGGCCTACCTACCGAAGCTGACGCCTGACCACAATAGAATTCTGCTCGCAAAAGTATCTGGTAATCGCTGGTATTCGAATTTTATGTTACAAATTACGAGACTGGGCATTATAGTGAGTATTTTCGGAAATAAATAATAATAATATTTAAGTAGAATTAACGTTAAATAATAAAGACGTTCAAACTGACAATTTATTACATTAAAGTACTTTGATAGGTACTCTCAAAGCGACAAAAGTGCCTCTTATTTATTTTAACAAACAAATAAAAACGTTTCTATATTTTCGGTTAAGCAATTTTCTTTTTTGCCCCGGAATTTTATCTATATTTTTTGCGGCATATTCTTTTGTCGATACTAAACCTACCCTGAAGCTATGGCACGCATTTAAATTAACACCCAGAATAGAAATAACTGTAGCTGTTCTGTCGTATTTTTTATGTTTTGTGTCCTTTTTTACCTACTATTTTTGTGATAACTGTAAAATTAATTATATAATTATTTTTTCAGCAAGCAGAATACCTGAAAGAACACGAATCTGCCGACGCCTACATTGCTATAATAGACTACAGAGAACTAGACAATATATTAGAACACGTACGCCATGTCAACCCCGTTGATCTGAAAAATGGACTTGCCATCATTATGGTAAGGATTTCACAGTGTCTTTGACCAGCTGACCTGACATACCAGGATATAAAACATCCCACGAAAAATGTTAACCACCTACTTACATACACCGTGTTACAGAATGAACCAATTTTGGCATCATCATCAATCGGTGAAACAATTATATCATCTAGGTCTTTATTAACTGGCGAACAAACGATTTGACATTTATTGGTGGATGACTTGAGTTTCTTGTAATGATGGAACTCATGTTATAGCCAGCAATGTAGACCGAGTTGCGTTGAACGTTTACAAAATAATTCGAACTTTTTTAGCCAAAATAAGTGCAGCGATGCCACAATTAAAATACGGTATCCCTTTCACAGGCATAATTTTTTTTCCACTAATATGTTTTAGCATAACATGTTTGGCATAATTTTTTTTCACCTACCATTGCTTTGACATAATAATTTCTTGCCATAACATTTATCTTGGCATAATCATATTTTAGACTAGGTATTGTATTTTATACTAACAATATTTTGGCATAATAGCTTTTTCCATAATTTTTGTGGACTAATATATTTTATATATTTTTTATTAAGTTCAAATGGCAGGAAATGTAAGTCAGTTTAGTTTTTTTAAAGATATATTAGGTTAAATTAGGTCAGTTAAGGTTAGGTTAGGTTAGGTTAGGTTATTTTTATACAATTTAGGAGTTCTTCTAATGCATCAGATTTTTATGCCTATTTTGATTATGGATATGACAATTTATGGTTTTGTATTTTAGGCCTATGTACTATTATGGCAATATTTTATGTGCGTAAAAAAATTATGCCTTAACTGTTATGCGTACATGAATTATGCGTAAGTATCATTAGTTTAAATTACAGTGTGCCAAAATATATTATGTCAATTCTATTTATGCAAATGGATAGAGAACCTTAAAATACAGCATTATTTTATGTAATTTTTAAAAATTATGCTACTACTTGTTAATAGACTTCCGTTTCACGCCCTTTCAGCTTAATTTGTTATTTAGTAACACGTTGTATAGTGTGACTAGGTATCCAGTGTACAGTATAAGTTGGTACTTGCTTGGGGTACTTTTCACATTCTTGTATTAAAAAGTAGTTTTTTCCGTGATCGTAGTAGACTGTTACCTGAAAACAAAGATTCTTAATTAATTTAAATAAAAACTACAATAACAAGCATGAAGAATATAATCGGTAAAGATGGAAATGTCGTCAGTACCTACATCTAATTGTCTTAAAAATGTGAACATGATGCAAAGGTTTTTCACACATAGTTTGTACAAATTATTTGGAATAAGAGTAGGCAGATGATAATGATCTTCGTTTTTGTATCAAGTTCCGATAGGATGTAAAAAATGCACCTTATACCTGTTTTCATCTCATCACATCATTATGTTTCAGGAAGGAATGGGTGTTCGAGTAAGGGGCATCCACTTGATAACATCATCCAAATACATCGAGGTGATCGTTAACCTATTCAAATCCGTTCTTAGCGCAAAACTGGGAGGTCGAATTCAGGTACACAATAGCTTGGAAACTGTATACGATTGTGTACCTAAAGATGTAATTCCGAAGGAATATGGGGGACAAGAAAGGACGTTGAAGGAGTTGCAAGGTTTGTTCACTCTTTGTGATTATTAATTCTAAATATTTAGGACCAAAAAAATGAATTTACTTATGCATATTGACAGGCATGCGGTTAGGTGGAAAACATAAATACATCACGTATATATCTCTTGCGGGGTAGACAGTGCAAAAACGGAAGTAAAACGGCCATTTACACCAGTCTAACAAAAGTTTGAGAATCAATCAGAATATAGTGACAGACAGGTGATCAGTCTGTCACCTAAATCAACTATCCTCGCTTCTTGCAATACCCACGCGAAAGATATGGGGTGATGCTATTCTAAGCCAGCACCATGCGGCACGCAACGTAAAAACGTTGGAAAACGCAACGCAAAATGTTGTATTCATAGGGTATGCTGCTCATTCTTGGATTTATGCCTTTGACCAAAAACCTTTTTTGGAATGTGACCCACGGATACTTGTTCGTAGTAGTGCTGACATACCGTGTTTCGAAGGAATTTCCCATGATATAAATTTCCCAATAACTCATCTACACTGTTTATCGTTTCAGAAAAATGGATAGAAGTTCTCAGTTCAGAAGAGAGCATGGAACATCTCCGTAAAATGAACGAATCCCGTACTGATGAATCTCTTCGGGAAGCTGATATCTTCAACAAGGAATACATGGGAATGCCAGGGTCCTTCAGGACTTTGAGTGTTGACTAATTTGTATCTATCTATATTATCATCAAACTTAAGACCTACGCTCTTTTCAGTGGCGCAATATCCATTCTTGTCTATTTTTGAAATTTTTCTTGTATTTTGGTCCTTTTGTTTATTTATTGTATTTTTTTTCTTTGTTTTGTTATGATAACTTTTTATACCTTAATGTAGAATACTTCGTGCATAAAGTACTTAGTGTTAGGTAAATTAATGAGTTGTAATAGTTATAAGACGACATAAAATAAAATAAAATAAAAAGGCTGGTTCTGCTTTTCATGTTTATCTATTGCGCCTTATATTTTAAACCACAATTTGATCTGCACCACATACCTACATAAAACAAACTTTGTCATCATCATCTTCATCATCTTCCTGCCCTTATCCCAATTACTTGGGGTCGGCGCAACACGTTTTGTTGAAAACAAAATCGTGTTGCAAAGGATTTGGCTTAATTTTACGACCGGCCGCCTACCAGACGTCAACCCTCCTTGGGAATGCTTTTGTGGTGGATTAACCGCCACCATACGGTTGGCCCTTGCTGTTTGGGTCGGGTTTATCCCTCGGTCGCCTCTTACGACCCCCACGGGAAGAGAGGGGGTGGTGCTATTCTACTCTGCCGGCACCACACGGCTGATAAAACAAACTTTGTAATAGGAACATAATTAGTACTATCGCAAACTAATAAATAATCCCACATACCTATCTACGTATTCATAGACAAAGGGTCTTCGAACTGTAGCAAAGGTCAACCAACTCTAGATAGCGTACAAGAAACAGGCAGGCACCAGCCGTCCGTGACACGCCAACAATTTACGGGCGCTCTTATAATAGCTACACTATACACAAAGGTTCGTTATATTGTATACCTGGTGTAAGGGGTGGTGTACTGGAGACTTTGTAGTCGTGACGATACAATGAAACTGAAGAAATTTCTCCAAGTTAGTTTCCTGCCATATATAGAGAGTTAATCAGCTGATCAGGTAAATTGGAGAAGTTGAATTTGTTTGTTCTCTACAAAAATATCGGCTGTGAGGAATGCTGTACGAAAACCTTTGTAGACCATAATTCGTTGTTGTAGACATGATCAGCCAATGAAACTGAATAACTTTCCCTAAGGAAACGAAAAATATTAGTTGTAGATCCCCGTAGTTAGTGTAGTAAGGTATTTGGTACGAATTATGAGACGAAAGTATACTTTCGTCTCATAATTCGTACCAAATACCTTACTGAATGTATAATGAATTGAAGAACGGCCTATACGCTATACGCTATTGTTCCACAAGACAGAATATGTGTCTATCGACCTAGATCCCGTTCCCTAGCAGTTATGCACCATAATTTATATACCAATCGGGGAAGCCCATGTCCAGCAATAGATATTGTTAGGTAGCTGTTGAAGTAAAAGAAAAGTGGCCCAGTTTCAGAGTCTGAAAATGCCTTCAATGTTTTTGATACTCCGTTCCTTACACCCGGTATGCACGAGGGTACAGATACATACAATAAATTATAGCTGGCTACAATTTAGGGTACTATAACAGCACATTAGGTTACACCTAAAGCTCAACAAGTACTGGTCTTTCCTAGGAACTGTCGGGAAAACCAAAATAAGAAGATCCCATAAATATACCAACTTGAGGTGTTGATGATAGTACGGAAGGGTAAATAGTTAGGTATATGAAATTCTTGGGAATTTAGGGACTATAATAAAAAGGGTTTGCTTAAAGTAGACGAGGTATTATTTTAGGTGACATTATGTGAGCGCCGCCGTTATGCTGGCTGAAAATATAGTAGCACGTAGCACTCTATTTCTACCTAAGGTCATAGAATATAATAGTTCCTACTAATTCAGGGTACGTGTCGTAAAAGGTGTCTCAGAGATTTAGGGATGACAGCCGATGTGGCGCAGTGGTTAGTGCGACGCAGAAGGTCCCGGGTTCAATTCTCGGTGGGGTTGTTCTAGTCTGGTAAGGACATTGCAGGCTGAACCACCTGATTGTCCGAAAAGCAAGATGGTTCCGTGCTTCGGATGGGCACGTTAAGCAGTCGGTCCCGGTTGCTGTCTATGATGGCGGTCGTTACGCAGCCATGTCAGAGGCCTGCTACTTGCAGTAAGCGGTTGAAAAACTCTGAAACCAGGGTTCATCGGGTAGTTGAGCGATTTGGTGGCCCACTCAAAGAAGAAGAAGGGATGAAACAGGGTTCCATCCAAGTGAAAACAACACCTTGCACTGCGCTCGCCAATCTACCTGCTAAGCGTGATAAGTGTAGAAAACACCTCTTACAAACGTAACGAAAACTATACATGTTGTAAAAAAAATACTGCAAATATTTAAAAGGGTGAATCAGTCCATAAAACAAGCGACTTTCTCTACGGAACATAGGTCAAAATATTTAAAAAGATTGGCTCTCCTAACTAACGTGGCCAACACGTTTTGTATGGGAGATCTAAAGAAGGGTTTTTTATATTTCGACCCTTGTTCCTTTGGGGAAAATATTTAGTTTCATAGACTGGTTCGGCCTTTAAAATATTTGCAGTTGATTTTTTTTTACACCTTATATAATTTATCAGCGGACTGTTGTGATTGTAGGTGATGATCATGTAATAAAATCGATTTTGATACAATAACATTTAATGAGCTACTATTACAATATACCTAGAAGTTAAGTATTTAGTGTAATAGAAAAGATGATTATGAGAATGAACTAAGAAAAGATGATTATGAGAATGAACTATAATACATAGCTAACTACTACGATAATTATACGAGCATCTGCCTTTGTAACTAGGTATGAGAAAATTTAAATTACTACTAGAAGAAACGAAATGATCGAGTGGTTAGTTGCAATTTTATACCTACTATTTCTTCAATTATGAACTGTTAATTAACTGGTCGTGTGTGATAATGATGACATTTTGTCAAATCAGTGTCATACATCAGGCGTCTGTAACGTTTGGATCGCGGTTACGTCCAACGTACGTCACAAATATAATTCTTATTTATTTATTTATAACTTTACTAACAACACTTTTGTTTGGTTCAATATTTTTAATGAGAATAAAGCCATCATTTCCAAAACAGTTCAAAATGCATACCGATCTTTATAATAGTTAACAGCGCCTGTTTTGCGCCACTACATAGCAATCAAATACGTAACGATTGCTCTAACTAAATTGCTAGGCGTTGACCTGCAAAATCTTGAGAAATTTGAGCTAAATAAAGGCTTTCCATTTACCATTATTGTTAAATAAACAAGTATTGTTCATTGTGTTTGGAATTACAACGTAATATTTCTTGTTTCGAATGAATTCAGACCTTAAATATTATATTATTGGTCCCAAAGTTCCACTGGGCCTTCGCTTAGAGGTTTTTAGGTTTGCTATGATATAAAACGATCAATGGAATTTGAACCGAAGACTGTATGGACGGTAGCGTCATCTATCAAAATGTAGTAGTACTCGCACGGGTGTGTGACAGCAGTACAGACGTTCGTATTTGATCATATTGGCAGTATGATGCAGGTATAATCCAACCGGATAAGTAGGTCTACCTTTCTTTGGATGCAGCTATTATCTAGTATCGCGATGAAGTTTGCAGGATTTTATTTGGCGGCCGTGAGCGTCTTTCCTGTCGCCTGTGTTTTAAGTTGGTATTTCTGTAAGATTTTGAATGAAATCTACAGCGAAAACGAGAGTAATATTAAACTACACAATTTTTATCATACTTTTTCCCAGGATTATGCATTTTGAATTTCAGATAAAGAGGTTCGTAAATATTTAAGTTGCAATGTATTTTGCACTATACTTGTGGGAGTAAATATATGGTTTTGTGGAAAAAGGTATTTCAACTATGGTACTTTGGAAAACAATAGGATTGAGATCGGTAGTGATGTCAAGATTGCTTAGGTAGTTCAAGGGGTTGATCAATTGACTCATCGTTCGTTTTGAGTATGATTGAGTTGAGTCTTCAAGTAGATTTCCATAGTACGCCATCAGTGTAGTTAAGGAGTGAGTCAGTTCGAATGGATCAATCACTGATCAGTTCGTAATTTACTACGGAACTAGCTGCAGGACAAAGGAATTGGATGTTACTTAAACCGTTGTCGGCTAGAATCATCCTCTTAGTTTGAACGGGACACCTGAGGAGAAGACATGAAGACATCGGAGCTGCCCGGCAAACCAGAAGCGGATGGCTGCAAGCAGGAAGGCGAGGCCTGAAGATCAGAAGCGGTTGGCTGCGAAGAGGGAGGCGAGCGACTGCAGGTGCCGTGCTGTTCCAGGACCCCGAAGCTGTGTGGCTGTCCGGAGGAGGAAGCTGAGGCGGAGCGTTCAGGGAGCTGCAGGACGGATGCTGAGCAGGCGGTCGGCGGGCAGGTGCCGCGTGAGTTTTTGAACATGGTCGCTCTAATGTTTGACGGTGCTTATCTTCCTGTGTTTCATTTATCAAGTGTTAAAAGGGGTCGCATTCTTTTATTGTATGGGGCGTGGTCAATTCATACAGTTACTTCTGTGCGGGTAGATTCCATGTGGTAGTTTTACTGAATCTCGGGTTTTAAAAGAAAACCAAGTTGCTCATCAGCTCCTACTGAACGGCAAACCTAACGGTCGACTCAGTAAAAAAGCCAACACCAGCAGTTGTCTCAACCCTGCGAATGTCGTTAGCTCACCATTTCTGCTCACTGACATCATTAAGGCCATTAAATGTCTTAAAAATGGAAAAGCTTCCGGGGTTGATGACATATCTGTGGAGCAAATTAAAAATCTTGGGCCGGTCGCGGTGTCTTGGTTGCTCGCTATGTTCAACAGTTGTATTGAGTCAGCCAAAATACCCCGCCTTTGGAGGAAAACGAAAGTTTTAGCTTTACTTAAACCAGGAAAGCCAAGTACAGACCCCAAAAGCTACCGTCCGATCTCGCTCCTGTGTCATACATACAAACTCCTTGAGAGAATGCTGCTGAATCGCCTAATTAATGTTGTGGACCCCAAGCTCATTCCAGAACAGGCTGGCTTCAGACCAGGTAAGTCCTGCTGTAGCCAAACCCTGAAACTCACTCAACACCTAGAGGATGGGTTTGAGTTAGGCCTAGTAACTGGCGTTGTGTACGTGGATTTATCAGCAGCGTATGACACAGTGAACCTGAGAAGACTTCTGTGTAAGGTAACCGATATCACAGGCGACGTCAACTTTGTGAAGTTTCTGGCTGAGATGCTAAAGAACCGCCGCTTCCAAGTCTACCTTAACACAGAAAAAAGCCGATGGAGGGCACAAAAAAACGGCCTGCCTCAAGGTAGTGTACTGGCACCACTGCTCTTTAACATGTACACAAACGACCAGCCTTCATCACCCAACACGGATCGTTTCTTGTACGCGGATGATCTGGCGTTGTCCTCACAGGCACGGACATTTGAAGAGGTTGAGTCCAATTTGTCAGTAGCTCTCAACACCTTAAGCTGCTACTATGACAGTAACTCATTAAAACCCAACCCTTCAAAAACCCAGTCTTGTGTGTACCACCTTAAAAACCGAGAGGCAGGTCGTAAATTAAACATCACTTGGCGCGGCGTGCCCATAGTTCACAATAACGAACCTAAATACCTCGGTATTACTTTGGATAGAGCTCTAACTTTCAAACCGCACTGCAAGAACACTCAGCAGAAAGTTAACACGCGGAACAACCTACTGCGCCGTCTAACCTCAACCAGATGGGGAGCTTCGCCGGAAGTACTGCGGACGACAGGAATGGCTCTCTGCTTTTCGGCAGGCGAGTACGCCAGCCCGGTATGGAGCCGTTCAGCACACGTGAAGCTGGTGGATACAGCTTTAAACGACACATGCCGAACTATAACGGGCTGTCTTAAGCCAACCCCGGTTGACAAGCTGTATCCACTGGCAGGCATTGCCCCACCTGACGTCCGCAGAGAAGTCGCAAGCTCAGTTGAGTGTTTTAAATCAATGAACGACTCGAGGCACTCACTTCACAATATCACTCAGGGACCCCAGAGACTTAAAAGTCGTAAGAGCTTCCTAAAACACACTGCTCCAATTTCAGGCAGTGCATCAGAAGCCCGACGTAAGCTCTGGCGTGAGAAATACCCCACAGCTACCCCACACGAACCGGATGAAAAGCTGCCCCAGGGCATAAGCTCCCGTGGCCGACATGGAAGTCTCTAAACAGACTCCGGGCCCAAGTCGGCCGTTGTAGGGACAATTTGTGCCGATGGGGGTACAGTTCGAACAACGAGTGTACATGTGGTGCCTCTCCTCAAACTATGGCACATCTCTTGAACTGCCCTGCGTGCCCTTCATCCTGCACGCTAGACGACCTTTACAACGCCACTGGCGACGCCGTGCGTCTGGCTGAGTTCTGGTCCGAATTTATTTAATATCGCCAAAGCCGATCGACACGAAAAAAAGAAAAAAAAAAAAAGAAAAGGGGTTGTGTTCTTTTGATTTGCTTTATCAGGCGTAGTCGATTTGTAGTTTTATTTTATGCGGGTATTCCACGAGGTAGCTTTTAACCGATACGCGTGGTTTTAGGAAAGAGGGGTTGTGTTCTTTGGATTTGCTTTATCGGGCGTGGTCAGGTTATAGATTACTTTTGTGCGGGTACATGCCACTTGGTGGCTTTTAACGGATTCACGTGGTTTTATAAAAGAGGGGTTGTGTTCTCCTTGATTATTTTTATTGGGTGTGGTCAATTTATAGGTCGCTTTCTAGTAAATGCTTTGAATTAAGCGGAAATTCATAGTGATTAATGATTTCACGTTATATTTTGTAGTTCAGTGTTTAATAAGATCACGTGTGGGTTTAGTGTGACCGCGTGGTAATTTCTTGGGTTCCGCTCGTAGGTTTTTATTGAAAAGTGAAGTCGGGTTTTACGTTTTTAACTTTTATTTCGCAGCGTTTTAACAGACCACGTGTTATTCGAATTTACACATTAGGTTGAGTGATTGAATATTAGGTTTATGGGGTGGTTTTCCAATTAGGTTTTAATTATTTAACAAGGATGTTTTTACTACAGTCTCGGCGATCACTTGAATTGTCGTAAAGTCTTATCCTGATTTATTTTGTGTGGCGGCTTTTGAATTTTACTTGAATTTATTTTGTGGTTTTGCATTTGATGGTTTTGTTGTGTACCCTTCTTTTTACCTGAAATTTCCCCTTGGTTTTTTTATCATGACGTGTTTGCAGCATTTATTTTATTTGGCGGTGTTTTCAATTTCGTGATTTATTTATTTCGTTGTGCATCATATTCTTTGTTTTGCGTCCATTTGAATATTCGTTTTTTATGTGTGGGTTTTTCTTGTTGTTGCATTATTTTATTTGTGTGCCTACCCTCGTGAATTTCCCCCATGCTTTTTTATTTTGTGCTATCTTTTGACTTTCTTTTGAATTTTATTTGTGGCATTAATTTATTTTTTATTGATTATTTACTTAATGCTTTTGTGTTGCGTTATTTTCTTTCTACATTTATTTGCGAACGCTTTCATTTAACATTTTATTTGCATTATTTGATTGCGGCATTTTTCTTTTACACTTGTTTTATTTTGTGTTTTATCTATTCTTTTGATTTGTTGCGGTTTTATTCGGGATATTTTTCCTTGAATTACGGCTGTGTTTTTGCTGATACTGACTAGCCACTTTTGGCATTTTTATTTTTATTTACGGCCCTGCTTTTTTTTTGGCAGTTTATTATAATATTTTTATATTCCATCTACATTTGTAGATGTTTTTGGGTTTTATTTTGCGTTTCTGGTTTTGACTATTTTCATTTGTGATTTTATTTTGCATTATTCCCTTTAGGTTCACTATTGAAATTATTTCTTTTACTTATCGACTTTTCTTCCTTTTAAATGCTTTCTTTCCTTAAGTGCGTCTTGCTTGAACTTACATGTTTCTATTTTACTATTTTACATCATATTTTACATAATTTCGCTGGTTCTTTAAATAACTTCGCATAATATCTCAATGGTGTATTAGTTAATACCCATACGCGATCATTGCATACGCGCTTCAATTATTCAAGCGAAAGCAGTTCGATTCCGCGCGCGTATTATTTAAATAAATAAAATAAAATAAATAAATAAATATGGTGGACAATTCACACAGCGCCATATAGCCCCAAACTAAGCATAGCTTGTACTATGGGAACTAGACAGCTGATACTAATACATATATACTTTTTTTTGTAAATAAATACATAGAAAACACCCAGACTAAACACAAATATTTGAAAATAACTTAACAAATATTTGTGTCGGTGGGAATCGAACCCACGACCCCCGGCGTAGAAGGCAGTGGCACTATCCGCTACGCCAACGGGACAGTCATAGAAAGAAATAGGTGGGTATTATTGTTTTCAGCGCTTCGAATCCTCACAGTCGGTTTTAAGTAGATAGTGCGGCCTGCGGTGTGCGAGGGAGGGGTAGATCTATGCGGGGTTTGTCATGTAGTTGATAGGTATAGCCCGTTTAGTCTGGTCCTTGGATTCGATAGGCTTACCTACGATGGTTTCTCATATAGATTGTTAGGTATAACCATCTTATTTTGGTTCCTTGAATTTGATACGTTTTCCTATGCTGGCGTCTCATACATTTGTTAGGGAAAAACCAGTCTAAATTTTTTTTTTTTTTTTTTTTTATCTATGATGGGCTTACTCTTGACCCCAATCTTACCCTAGAGCAGAGATGGGATCTACGGTGGAGCGAGCTTGCCCAGAAGATGCCTATTCACTCTAGACTTAAAGAGATTCAGGTTATATGCACTCGGAAATACAGACGCAGGCAGGGAATTCCATTCTTTAGCCGTGCGCATAATGAAAGATGATTTGAAGCGCTTAGTGCGTAATGTGGGTATATCAACTAAGAACGGATGGTAGCCGGCCGTGCGTCTGGATGTCCGATGGAAGAAAGGAGACGGTGGTATGAGCTCATGCAGCTCACGCGCACACTCTCCGAAGTACAATCTGTAGAAGACCGATAGGCAAGCAACCTTGCGGCGGTGAGCCAGGCTGTGAAGCTTGGTCGCCACCAGTTTTTTATCGCCTATTAATCTCTTGGCTCTGCGTTCCACCGAATCCAGTGCAGCAAGTTGGTATTTAGCCGAGCCATCCCAAAGGTGACAGCAGTACTCCATGCAAGATCGGACTTGAGCTTTATAAAGAGTTAGAAGCTGTTCAGGCGTGAAATACCGCTTGACTTTATTCAGGACGCCCAACTTTCTAGCTGCAATTTGAGCCTTGGACTCGATGGTGGTGCCGAAGTTGAGGTCAGAGGACAACTCCATGCCAAGGAGTTGAAGAGTGTTGGTCACTGGAACAGATGTACCCCGAAAAGTAGGAGAAAAGGTGAAAGGACTCCTTTTGCGGAGAAAAGACACGCCTGCGTTTTTGAAGCATTGAAGCTGACGAGATTGTCTTCGCCCCACTGGGAGACGTTACTTAACGTCAGGCTCGTACGCTCAATCATAGCCTTTCTCAATCTTTGGATTTCATCACCACTGGCTCCTGCGCCGGACAGATATTTCTCGGTGACAGTACTGTCATCTGCGTACCCAACAATTCCTGAAGATAGAAGGTCATTGATGTGCAGCAGGAAAAGCGTCGCGGAGAGTACAGACCCCTGAGGAACTCCGGCGTCAATAGCCTTGAGGTCAGAGGAGCAGCCGTCTATGACCACTCGGATCGACCGTTCACTCAGGAAGTCAGCCACCCAGCTACAGAAGCCAGTGGGTATGCCGTACGCTGGAAGCTTGCTCAACAGACTCGCATGCCACACCCTATCGAAGGCCTTTGAAATGTCCAGCGACACTGCTATTGCTTCGCCGTGGTTTTCAATGGCCTCGCCCCAGCAATGCGTTACGTACACTAGAAGATCTCCCGTGGAACGCCCTCGGCGGAAGCCATATTGACAATCACTGAGAAGATCATTGTCTTCGAGGTACGAAAGCAGTTTGCAGTTCAGAACTCTTTCCATAACCTTACAGAGTACGGAAGTGATGGCGATCGGTCGATAGTTGCTAGGGTCGGCACGGCTACCCTTCTTGGGCACAGGTTGCACATTGGCAAGCTTCCAAGATTTTGGTACAATTTTTGACACGAGAGAGAGGCGGTACAAGCGTGTCAGTACAGGAGACAACTCAGGCGCACAATACCTCAACAATCTTGCTGGTATGCCATCAGGACCACTGGCCTTGTTCACGTCCAGACTGCGAAGGGCTCTACGGACCTCTTTATTGTGCACTGTGATCTCAGACATCAAAGAATCACAGTGAGGTAAGGTGGGTGGATATTTCGAGCCAGCGTCTATACGAGAGTTGCTCGCAAACAGATCGGCAAATAAATTTGCTTTCTCTGCCGCGGTGTGGGCAAGCGACCCATCAGGTTTCTGCATTGGAGGTAGAGAGGGACGGCAGAAGTTGGATTCGACTGATTTCGAAAGGGACCAGAACCGCTTACTACCCGGTGGGTGTGATGCAAGCTTTGCCCCAATACGGCTAATATGGTCGAACCTAGCTTTTCGTAGCACCCGTTTGCAATACCTGGCGGCGGCATTATATGCTCTCTTCTTGGCTCGCACTCTTCTCGCTCGCACTTTTCGATCACGAGCTTTTACCCAAGCTTGGTAAGCGGACTGTTTACGAGCCTCAGCTCGAGCACAAGCCGCATTGAACCAAGGTTGGGCTTTATAACCGAGCGGGATATCGGAGAAAGGAATGAAATATTCCATTCCCTGCCGGATTACAGCTGTGATCGCATCAGCGACGTATGAGGGGTCTTCCGAAGAGAAACACATTTGCCGCCACGGGTATGAAGCAAAGAAAGCACGCATCTCGTCCCAGTCTGCCGACTCGTATCGCCATACTCTCCTCGTGCCCCTAGGGGTGTAATCCGGAGGAGAGCAGATGGACACGGATTTCACCACACAGTGGTCGGATGATCCCAGCGGAGCCGAGACCGAAACCGAATGTCTGTGCGGATCAGTTGTCAGCAGAAGGTCCAGGCAATTGGGTGTGTGGTCTGTGATATCTGGTATTCGCGTCGCTTGTTCCACCAGCTGGGTGAGATCTAGCGCCAATGCTAGTTTACGCGCCTCTCGCCCAGCATGGTCAGTTTTCTGGTATGGGAACAGCCACTCTTTATGGTGAGCATTGAAGTCCCCCAGAAAAACAAGCTCTGCTGTTGGATATCGCTGAATTGCTGTATCTGCCGTCTCAGAGAGGTACTCCATGAGTCTAGTCGTCTCCTGATCTCCGCTGTGCGAACGATAAACACTGGCGTAGAGAGTTTTCTCTATATTTAGTTTCATTCTTTCATTCATTTAGACATTTATATTTAGGTTCATTTATTTACTTCCTTACTTTCAAGGATTCCGAATTTTTACAAATTTCGGTTGTGCACAGATGATTAACCCTTTGGACGTAGTGGTGCCACAGTTGCATACGACTATTCTTACGGCAATTTACCTGAACCAGGTTATTGTTGCCGGTAATCCTGTATTATGCAGTTGCGTACTTTTACCCGTCGTGAAACTGAAGTTAACTTTAATTTCATTAAACTGAAGTTAACTTTCATAAATATTAATAGGTAATTAAATTAACTTAGTACTTGCGGTTCTTGTACACTTGCGGTCAATCATAAATATTTTAGGATTTTAAACATTTTATAATTTTATTTGGAATTATTAATATTTTACTTACATGCCTTTTGGATTGGATCGTTTAGGGTTGCTTCTTAATTAAAATAATTTAGAAACTTTAGAATATTTTGGGATTTTAAATATTTATTTTTTTATCTTTTTTTTGGAATTAATAATATTTCACTTAGGTTTCGATTAGGTTGGGTTGATTTATGCTGCTTCTAAATTAAAATTAATTTTAGAATTTTAATTTTTTTTTTAAATATAAATAATTTTAGAAACTTTGTAATATTTTGGGACTTAAAATATTTTTCATCCTTCTGGGAATTAATAATATTTTCCTTAGGTATCATTTAATTTGGGGTATTTAATAAGTACTGGTTTCAAATTAAAATACTTTTAGAATTTTAATTCGTTTTTATTTATTTACTTTTGGAAATAGTTAGTGCAGAGCGCTTTTATTATCATTTATCGTATTTTTACCCAACCTTGGAGTCAACTTTTATTGCGTATTTTTACAAAATTTTGGAGTTAACTTTTACTGCGTATTCTTATCCAACCTTAATAGAAGTCAACTTTTATTAATTCAACATCACATTAAATAATACTTTTTATTAAAACATTTCTTTAAATAAAATTGAACGGGATTTGTTTCATGGTTGAGTTTATAATTTTAAAATAAAATACTAAAATTTCGGTTTGCATAAACATTGATATTTTAAAATAAGTTTATCTTAAATGACAATGGTTGTTTATTATCAGCCTTCTAGTAATACAACAAATATACTATAAAGTTAAATTCAAATAATACTAAAGACGTATTATCCTTTCCGATTCTTGTAAGTTGATTCAAAGACAATTACTTACTTGAATGCAATGTTGAAGTTAATCATACTTAGGCCAAGCAGGTCAGTGCCTCGATAGCTATACCCTATACTAAGATGGAATGGGATACTATCACCAAGTTGGTTAAAGTCACCATTGCCTTACTAAATTAATATGGTTAAAGAATTGCCTAGTTATTATACAGTTGTATTTCAACTGGAAGGTTGTAAATAAATACCTATTTTACTTAAATAATAATGATAAACTGCTGTTGTGAGAAATGATGACTCAGTAGTTAATAATAAATCTTTTTCCATATTCAAAATTCCTATTGTGTATAAATTATGCACTTTTGGCTTCTCATTAGTAAATTCCTGGTGAGGAATGGTGATTCAGGAGCGGAGGAGATGGCTGAATCCCGCATCCCTTTAGGGATGCGGTAATAGGTAGTCACTTCTCTCATATAGGCAGCACACTTCCCATAATTTTATTTATCTACAAAGTTAAACCATGAAACATTCTATTTTCTCACTTATTTAATTAACAATCATTTACCATTATGAAACGGGTTACTACTATTTAAGTTGTCTTCTCTTTTGCTCTCGAATACATACTGCGCAATCTTACCCTTATTCAATTATTATGGTTCGGACTTAGCTGCGCACTCTTACCCATATTAATAGCCATAGTATACTTGACTTTGTATGAATGAAATTTACTATTTTGAAGAATTATTATTTTATTTCTTTATCATAATTGAGTTTTCAAACAGTACTTGAATTTTATATGCGGTTCTTATTAGGATCATTTCTTTTGATTGTTTTATTTACCTTTAACTTTTGTTCTGACAGTATACTACTTCTTTACGCATAGTTCACTTAGCTTTTAGGGAATTTATTATCTTGGGATAGTAAGTTATTGTATAGGGGTTAACTTAGTTAAATACCATTCCGTATCATAAAACAACCTTGGGATACTACACACGGTTCACAACGTAGGACACACTATGACGATCACACATGGCCTGTTTTATGAACCTTCGTGAACCTAACTCCGGTAACCAAGTTTTAGATTTAGCTTAGGATTTTACTTATATGGTTTCAGTTTACAGTTAGGTCACTTTATGAATTACAGTTATGTCACTTTATCATTTACAGTTAGGTCGCTTTATCATTTACATTTAGGTCGCTTTATCATTTAGTTAGTTCGCGTTCACTAGTTAGGTTAGCTAGGATAAAAAAAAAAAAAAAAAAATCTTAGGTAGGGGGTTGTTACACGTCTCCTACCAGACCATTGTAGATTTCACAAAAAATCTCTTACGTAAAACAAATGTTGTGTCGACAAAATATTTGATAAAATACGTATTTTATTATTTTGTTGCTCATAAAATTTAAATGATAATGTATAACATTGGTTGACTTTGATACTAACTTCCTAATGATTTATGTTCTTTTAAACGTTTCGTAAACAAAACGAAGACTAGTTGGATGCACAATATTACTATAAATTTTAAAGCAAAAAAGTGAGTCATGAAAAATCTATGACTTATATTCAGATTTTTCTTGTTTATTTATTACTACAAGTCAAAGACGTTGCAAGACAAAGCAAAATCAGTCATCTGTTTGTACGTAACTGTAACAAGAAGAACCTTGAAAATAATGATATAGGTAATTAAGCAATTAAAAATTACGCTCTAATTAATGAGAATGTGAGAATTTGCCATAATAGGCAATTGGAATGTAACAATTATTGACATTGTTGCATACTATTTCTGATGATAAAAAACTGAATTAAGATTATCATTAAAAGGCATCAGTTTCAGAATGTTCTAGGATTTCAAAAAGGCCTGTAACTACAAAAAATCTTCACGTAAACGTATACCTTTATCACCAAAGTACATTTTTTTTGTAGCGTTATAACCTAATTAAATTCCAAAAAAAATTGAGTTGCATAAACACAATGTCATTTTTAAAGGTAAGTCTTGTAATTTTATCGTTTCCTGAAGAACCAAAATTAGGCTACTTGTATTAATTATGTTTCCGCGCATTGAATACAATCTAACGTTAAATCAAAAGGCGATCATTTTATTGTACTAATGTTTAGGTTCTATGAAGTAGTTACCATTAGTTACAAAATGTAAGACGAATGCTATGCCACAAGCCAGCCTGCCTGCCTAAGCCGTGTCTCGGTTCCACTCGCCAGCCAAAGCCAGCCACGCCATCTATGCTCGCAGCCGTGAAGCATTTTATGGAACCGTAGACAAGCCGCCACAGAGTAAGGCCTTACTCTGTGTGCTAGCCAGCCAGCCGGCGTTCGCGCCTTTTTGTTTTCTTTTTTTGAATTGATTTTGTTCGACAACGCTTGAGTAACAAAAGACGGTGCTTTTCTCTCTTGATTTTGTAATTTCGGAAAAAGTGAAATAAAAGTTGTTGTCCAGCATAAAGTATTTAATTTCAGTGATTACAAATTTCAGAAGAGTGGGATAATGAAAACACGAACCACAAGAGGTTCTAAACGACCGAGAGAACCTGACGACTGGGAAATGGATTCGCCAGGCGGTCAGTCAGAAGTCGAGGCTGCTGGAGATGCCGAGGAGGGCAGGTCTACCCCACCTGCAAGGAAATTACTTAAGAGCCTACTGGTGCAAGAAGTGCAGAAAGCTTTTCAAGACTTGGAGAAAGAAGCACTGCCAGTTTTCACTGACCCCAAGAATACCGGGCGGCATCTTTGATTCCTGAGTTTGATCCTGAGAATGAGGACTTTACTGTTCTAACGTGGCTGAAAAGATTGATCAATTGGGAGAGATACATGGTTGGGATGATAAAACTAAATCTTTTTACCTGCAAGATAAACTAAGAGGCCAAGCTCGTAAATGGTACAATCGGCTTGAAGAGTATGACCACCCATGGACAGAATGGAAGGACATGTTAGTACGCGCTTTTCCTAAGCATAGAGACTATGCAGCGATACTGGAGGAAATGCTTAACAGGAAGAAAATGCCAAATGAATCTATGACCAGGTATTACCAAGATAAACTTGCAATGTGTTATCGTGCAAAGATCTCGACCGCAGCGACAGTCTCTTGCCTAATTCGTGGCTTACCTTCAGCACTCCAATCAAATGCGAGGGCATTTCAGTGCAGTAGACCCGAAGAACTATATGAGGGATTTTTATGTGCTCTGGACGATTATCGTGCACCTTATCAACCAATTGAATTTCGTCGCGCTGCACCCAAGGAGCCCCCTCGCCAAGTTGCCGAAAGGAAAGTTAATCTCGAGACTGATCCTTGCCCAAGATGCAAGAAAATTGGACACTATGTCAAACAGTGCCCATTACCTGAACAACGCAAATGCTATAAATGTGGAGCCCTAGGGCATATCTCACCTAACTGCCCAAGCATTCCAAGACCGACGGATGACAATGTGAAACAGATTAAATTGATACAAAATTTTAATGATATCTACAAGAGGACCGCCAAAGTCAACGGAGTTCATGTGAAAGCTTACCTAGACAATGGTAGTGAGGTCAATGTACTTAACACGGAAGTGGCGGCACTTCTAGACCTACAAGTAAAGCCCTCTTCTATAGCGCTAAAAGGATTTACTGGTGGCTGTGTCAAGAGCCAGGGTGAAGTGCAGTTCAGACTGCAGATAGATAATGTGGATCAGCAGTGCACAGCCCAACTAACAGATGTTGTTATCGATGGAACTGTCAACCTTTTAATTGGCCAGCCTGTTATCAATAGCAAAGGTGTGTCATATATTGTTCAAAATAACACTGCAAGGTTGAACGCCATTGAGGTCAATGACCTAGAGGATATTGATGTGGCCGAGGAGAACCAACACTTCAAAGTGACTACTGTCGTTGATGAATGCTTACCGCCAGGAACGTCCATCGTGAAGGTCCACATTAACGGAAATCGCAGCGATAATGATGTGGTCACGCCACCAAGACACTTCGAGTTGAATGGCATCACTTACTCACTGCCAGCCACACTACTCCGTGGCAGGGAAGGCTGCTTGAAGGTGGTCAACACTGGGAACCAGGATGTAAAGTGGCCTGCCGGTACCGTCCTGGTGCGTGCCGAAACTTGCCAGGAAGCCTCCATTCAACAGGTTAGTTTAAGTGCCAATATCTTGCCTATATCAGCCGAATGTCAAGTCAAGCCCAATTGCACTAAATACAAGCCTGATAGCAACTATTGTAACAATAATAATACAGACCAGATAGGAGGCATAGACATTATCAATATAGATGTAGGCCCTGTCAGTGATAGTGAATATACACAGTTGATTGCATTACTAACAGAATACAAAGATTGTTTTGCATGTGACACCCTTGATCTTGGTTGTTCTAATCTTGTTCAGATGCAGATACGGCTAAAGAATGATCAACCAATTCATTACAGACCTTATAGATTATCTCATAGCGAGCTTGAAACAGTAAAAGCTAAAATTTCAGATTTACTAGGTGCAGGTATTATCAAAGAGTCTGAGTCCAGTTACGCTTCTCCTGTCATATTAGTTAAAAAGAAAAATGGAGAGGGTCGATTGTGTGTAGATTATCGAGCACTAAACGCTATCACTATAAGAGATCGATACCCTCTACCTAATATTGACGATCAGCTGTCTCAGCTAGCAGATAAAAATTACTTTACAAGTTTAGACATGGCCCAAAGCTATCATCAGGTTCCGATTAGTCCTGAAGATACACACAAGACCGCATTTGTTACTCCCACCGGCCACTATGAATATACTCGTGTGCCATTCGGTCTGGCCAATGCTCCCCTCTGTGTTTATGCGTCTGATTCATAAGGTAGTACAGTCAGTAGGTGATACTGAGATTCTAGCCTTCCTAGATGATTTATTATTACCATCAGTGGATGTGCAATCTGGTATGGAACTGTTACAGAAAGTACTTTCCAAACTTTTATCAGAGAACCTTAAGTTAAACATTCGTAAGTGTTCATTCCTGCAAAAAGAGATCACATACTTAGGCCATAAGATTTCTCCAAATAGCATTCAGCCAGGGGAACTTAAATTGGAGGCAGTCTCCCAATTCCCTACCCCAAGTAATGTACATGAGATTAGACAATTTATAGGCTTGTGCAGCTACTTTCGCAAGTTTATTTTCAATTTTGCAGTCATAGCACGACCACTCACTGAACTTACAAAAAAAACTGTCCCGTGGACTTGGGGCGAACCCCAGGAGAATGGGTTCAATGAACTGAAACGAAAACTCTGCAGTCAGCCCGTCCTGGCCATCTATAACCCCGCGTTAGAAACAGAAATCCATACGGACGCTTGTAAGCTAGGTATTGCTGGAATATTAATGCAGAAACAGACTGATAACACTACGCGTCCTGTTATGTATTATAGCCGCGTCACAAGTAGAGAAGAAAGTGTATATCACAGCTATGAGCTTGAGACGTTGGCGGTGGTCGAATCATTGCGCAGATTTCGTGTTTATGTTTACGGTAAGAAAGTAAGGGTGGTTACAGATTGCTCGGCAGTCAGTGCTACGTTAACAAAACGCGACCTCAACCCGCGTATTGCCCGGTGGTGGCTCCTAATCCAAGATTATGACCTAGACATTGTTTACAGACCCGGCGAGCGCATGAAACATGCAGATGCACTCAGTCGGAATCCTGTCATTACTAATCTGTCATCAGTTGATACTCACTCCAATGTCCTCATTCGTTCACAGCTGAACACCAATCAAAAGCCTCACTTGACATTGAAACTCACTCCAATGTCCTCATTCGTTCACAGCTGAACACCAATCGAAAGCCTCGGTTGATACTATCTCCGTTCACTCATTCGGTCGCAGCCGAAAGCCAACCAAAAGCCACGAAGCTGAATTCGGATACACATACATCAATCACTCCGAATGATTCCGATCCTATCAACCTGCCCTTAGATACTGTCAATGTCAATCGCTTGGAAGTGTCAGATTGGTTTTATACGGTTCAACGACAGGACGACAAAATAAACAACATAATAGAGTTAATTAACAGTGGTTGTACAGACTCTGACATTGTAAAAAATTACGCCCTAATCAATAATAAACTGTATCGCAAAACATTGAACGGAAATCGTCTCATAGTCCCAAGTTTCGCGCGTTGGAAAATCTTGCAAATGCACCACGACGACATCGGACATGTTGGGCTTAAACGCTGTACTGAACTTATTAAAGCCGACTTCTGGTTTCCCAAAATGACGCGATTCATTAGGAAATACGTACTGTCATGCATACACTGCGCCTATGGCAAAGGGGAATACGGTAAGAAAGAAGGAAAATTACATCCCATACCTAAGCCTACTGAGGCTATGAAAATGATTCACGTCGACCACCTAGGCCCTTTCTGCAAGACAAAGAGAGGTTATCAGTACATGCTGGTTATGACAGACTCTTTTTCTAAATTTGTGTTTGCTGAGCCTACTCGAACAGTGAACTCTGTTGAAACCATCCGTGTCATGAATAAGATATTTAGTATGTTTGGTATCCCTGCACACATAGTATCTGACCATGGGAAGGCATTTACCAGTCGAAACTTTAAAAGTTTGCTACTGATAAACAGTTCCGTCATACTCTGTGTACGATAGCTTGCCCTCGGGCCAACGGACAGGTGGAGAGAACTAATCGTACCATCTTGGATGCATTGAGAGCTACTGAACCAAATGAAGCTGGTAACAATTGGGACAGTAGTCTACCAAGCATTGTGTGGGGTATAAACAACACATCAAATGCATCTACCGGATATAAGCCGTATGATTTAATGTTCGCTCGAGCTGGCAGATCGGTCTGTGACATCACTATTCCAGACAAGGTAGCAGAACCAGTACAATCACGACGCGAAACAGCTATAGCTAGGAACAAGGTGGCAAGTGCTAGGTATAAAAAACAATTTGATAGGAAGCGCAAAAACAGCACCATCTACAAGAAAGGTGACCTTGTACTTTGGAGACAGGGCCCTGCCAGTAGTGCCAGCAAAGTTAACTCCAAATTGGATGACCTCTATTCAGGGCCATACATGATCGTGAAAGTACTAGGGAATGACAGGTATAAAATAAGAAGCATAAAAGGTATGAGAGGGTATAAGAAGTTTACTGGATTAGTCTCAGCTGATGGCATTAGGCCATATAAGAGTGCAGCACCTATGTCTGACAGTGGAAGCAGTACAGATGATCAACTGGAAACAGAGGATCTCATTGACCTTCTTGAGAGTTAAATAGCTTTTGTTTGTCTTGACTCTAATATTGTGCTTTCTCCCCATTGCGGGAGCAATTGTTGCAGGACGGCCGAATGTAAGACGAATGCTATGCCACAAGCCAGCCTGCCTGCCTAAGCCGTGTCTCGGTTCCACTCGCCAGCCAAAGCCAGCCACGCCATCTATGCTCGCAGCCGTGAAGCATTTTATGGAACCGTAGACATGCCGCCACAGAGTAAGGCCTTACTCTGTGTGCTAGCCAGCCAGCCGGCGTTCGCCCTTTTTGTTTTCTTTTTTTGAATTGATTTTGTTCGACAACGCTTGAGTAACAAAAGACGGTGCTTTTCTCTCTTGATTTTGTAATTTCGGAAAAAGTGAAATAAAAGTTGTTGTCCAGCATAAAGTATTTAATTTCAGTGATTACAAAATAAAAAATCTACCTTAACTAGGTTGGAATATTGACATGTAGATACGTCTCATTTCATTATTAACAATCATTTCATCAGATTCAACAAATTAGGTAAACGGCGCGCGGGGCGCCTTTGCAGATGGCTCACTCAGTACTAGCGAGTTTTGACGCTTACTGACTTTAACTGGAAATAACTTTAATCTTAAGGGAACACAAGGTTACTAAGAAGGTGGTTGCCAGCCACGAACGTCTTAGGTATCTATATCTAGGATTAAAATTGGCTCATGAATCATTTATGGCCTTCTTGTATCAGATTTAGCTGTTTTGATATTGTCAAATTCTGATAACGAGGGTCAGAACTTTCATTCAATGTCTTTGATGTTATTTTAAACTAGCGACACTCAATTTGCTAAGGAAGTACAGTATCATCGAAACAATAAGTTTTCTATGTGAAATAATAGGTATTCATGACAATTGACAACAGAATGACACTGACAATGAAGGTAGTTAAAATGAATAACGGCCAATTAGTACCTTTACATGCTGACAACTGTACTTGTGCAACTTTTTCCTTATTTATGAGTTTAGTATCCTTTTCTGAATAAAAGGGCTTCAGTTCTGATCTGACCAGAGGCTCATCGGGTTGTTTGACAACGAGCCATTTTATTAGGTCAAAATTAGAACGGTTACATATCACAGGCTAATCTTTGGTGATTTCTGATTACCTTACTTTGTATTTCATCAAAATCGGTTAAGTATATATTTCCAGAGGTATAGCTTGGAATAATCAACTACGATTTTTCTTTCAAATTTTTTTCACGGTCGATAATACGGATAGTGCCTCGTGAAGTCATCTCCCCAGAACCTAGTAAGAAGATTTTTAATTTTTCATTTCATTATTCATAGTTTTTCTTCATTTGTTAGAACGCTATATCTTTAGAATTACTGGACCGTTTTGGATGAAATCAAAACTTAAGTAATTTAGAACCATTCTAGTTTGGAAAGTGACACTCATTTTGGTACTTTTTCACATCTAAAGAAGAAGTTGAAATGGAGATTCTTCCTCCTGAACCATTCTTGGAACATTCGTACGAAGATGTTTGGGAGATCCGAAGAATGTACAATTTTGAAAAACTTGAGGATATTCGCGAAGCTATTGATATTATTGAGGAGTGGCTTTCACAGCAGAATCACATCGTCAAGAAGAATTTTTGTAAGTTTATTGACTTCTCAGAATCAAATGCTATTAATTTGTATCAGATAATACAGGGTGAAATTTTACTAGTGATCTATGGTGAAAACTCAGAACCAACTGTGATAAGGAACAACTTTCCTCAAAAAACATAATGAAAAAATATTTGATCCTTCCATACAAAGTTTCTGATCAGCTGGTATCAACTGTTAATTGGAGGTCCAAGGAAAAGGTTGTACCATCTTTTGCTTCAGTGTTGCTAGCGTAGCTAATAATAATTCATATTGTAACTCAAATACCTACAAGAGCGAGTTATATTTAGTATACTTTGCTAAAAGTACCCACCTACATACGACACCCACGGGAAAAATGTGGAGTGATGCCACTCTAAGTCGGCAGGCAATCTTATTGGGCTTTTTATGTAGCAAATAAAATCAGGGTAATTCACTATCCAAAAAAAACTCAGCGGACTGTTCCGATGGCGTAGTGGATAGTACCCCTGCCTTTTACGCCGAGGGTCGTAGGATTGATTCCCACCGGACACAAACATTTGTAAAGCCAATTTACAAATATTATTTATGTCTAGTCTAGGTTTTCCTATGTATGATAATTTTGTACTTATTTACAAAAAAGGTTTATAAATTGTCTAGTGCCCATAGTAGTGCTTTGCTTAGCTTGGGGCTAGTCTAGTGTGTGTGTGTGTCTAGTCCAGGGATATTTTATTATTTTATGCCAATATTTTATGAGTATTAAAGAGAGTTTATTCAAAATATTGTTTGTTTTTTCAGCCCGTCGTTTTATAGAAGCAACAATTCTGTCAAGCAAAGGATCTTTGGAGAAAACTAAAATGCGTATTGACAAATTGTGCACATTTAAAACTCTACTTCCAAAATACTTCGGCGTTTATACTTTTGAAGATTTGGAAAGATTTTACAAATGCATGTAAGTTTTCATTTTTTGTTCATATAGACGTATCATTATCTGCCTAAGTATTTGAAAATGTTTCATGACCAGCCGCCTGTCTGACGACAACCCTCCTTGGGAATGCTATTGTAGGTTGGTATCACCGCGAAAAGGCTGTTGACCATAGTCGACGATATTTAGCCGAGGTCACTTATGCGACGCGTGACTCAATGTACCTAGTACACGGCGTCTTTTCTGTTTCATATACTTATTTATACGGAAACAGTTTTAAGTCTCATGTCTTTCGACTCGCCTGTGGAGTTTGCGCCTAATACGGTGTTACATCTGTCAAATTTCTTTATTACAATTCTTGTTACTGTTATTTTTTCAGAACCATTGCACCCCTACCCAAGAAAGCCCCAGGACAGAACAGGATTGAAGTGATTAAGGCACACGAAGAGCCTTTTTATGATGAAATTATTATAGATGCAGTTCGTGTGTGTTACCTAGTAAGTAGGTTATTGATATATAGGGTGTTTTACTAATGGCCCATAGCGAAATCTCAGAAACGGCTGGTGATAAAAAAAAAATCTCCAAAAAATATTCGATATTGTCACTTATTTATTACATAGCCAGGAATGCTACTGTCAAACATCACAAAGTATAAGAATATCAAAACAGCAAAATCTGATACACGAACGTCATACGATTCGAAGACAATTTTAATCCAAGAAATATGACGTTCGTGGCAACCATCTTCTTAGTTACCTTGAGTTTTTATATGATGCCAATTATTTCCAGTTATGTCAGTAAGGGTGACCCATCTGTAAAAGCGCGCTGCGCGCCGTTTCAGGTAGGTAGATAATTTGTGGCATATTTTTTGCCTTAATATCTACTTTTATCCATTTTCAGTATGGTGAATACATGAAAGTTCACGACGTCGCCGACGGTTTCATATTTGTGTGTGACTACCGAAAACTTAACATTCTGAATGCTATCAAAAATATCAACCTCATGGACCTACGACATGGGATGACAATTCTTATAGTAAGTACCTATTGGAGTGTAGGTATATATCAGCAAGGTATAGATTACGCTTAACCAAATTAGCCCGGGTATGAACAAAACTTCTCTGTCCATCAGTGGCAGTGACAACATTATTGTACTCATATTTTTCTGCTAAAGACGTAAGCGTCTATGAAACTATTGCTCATGCTTGAAACAATATGGCCCGGAACGATACGCACACTCTATATCTTGCATATTATGTCTGCTCTATTTACCTACACAAATTTTACCTAGCGGGGCCTCTTTTACCTACCTGTCTTAGTAAGGATCGAAAGAAAAAACAGAAGGGCTTAAATTCTGCTGTAAATCTAAGATACAATAAGAATAGTAGTAGGTAGAATACCTAAAGTCGGTATGGTGTAATATAAGAGCTTTTACAAAAAATCATCGATGTCATTTCAAACAAGCCGAAATACGTTAATGTGTTTCGAAAATAAGTTTTAATAGATTAACCAGGAATTATTTCAACGTTGATTAAACACCTTTTTTTTCAGGACGGCCTCGGTTGCAACGTCAGAGGCATACACTTGATAACATCATCAACGTACATCGAACTATTGATAAACCTCTTCAAACAAACCATAAGTGAGAAGATAGCAAAACGGGTATTCGTGCACAAGGACTTGGAGTCGTTACATGAGGTCATACCTCAAGAGATACTGCCAAAAGATCTAGGAGGGAAAGAAGAGTCAGTTGATGAAATACATAGTAAGTTGATTGAAATTATTACACATAAATCAAAAACATTCTCAAATTTTGCTTACAGTACTTATCAGACAGTGATTTTAACATTTCTTGGCGTGAAATCTTTTGTATCGGTACACAAAGGTAAATTAAGTACCTACGCCGACCAAATATCTAAGCAAGTTTAGGCTTTCAAACGTGGCTTATTGCGATTCACGTATAGAACCTCCGCTTTGTATGATTTGTTTGTTTCTTATTTTTCCATTTCTTTTTACAGAAAAATGGATGAAAATCTTCTTCAACGAGGAACACACGGAGTACATGAGAAGCATTAATGAATGCTGCACAGACGAATCCTTGCGTATGAACGATGCCTTCAAAGACGAGTATATGGGAATGCCTGGAACATTTAGGACCCTACATGTAGATTAAGTTTGGTTAACCGCATGGTGACGGTGATGACACCTAATCCTTTTGCTACATGATTATTTACTCTATCTAACAAAACATAATGCGCCGACCCCAACTGATTTGGGATAAGGCAAATGATGATGATGATGATTGTATACTTAGTTTGAAGTACCTACTTGCCAACTGTTATTTGATTCTGATGTCTCAAATAAAAACAGAATCAGGGCTCTTTGCCGCTTAATAAATTATTTTGTTGAAAACTAAGGAAGTCTATGTATCGACGAATCGTTTCGTATGAACGATGTTTTGCAAGACGAGTATATGGGGATGCCTGTGACATTTAGAAACATGGTGGCCGTGATACCATCTACAATCGCATTCCCAAAGAGGGTTGACATCAGGCAGACGGCCGGTCATACAACATTGCTAAATCCGTTTTCCGATTTTATGCTCTATCTAACAAAATATGAAGATATAATAAAAAGTTTAAAGATCTATTTTCTCCTTTGCCAATGTTCTTGTTGGTCTGAAATCTACCTAAGCGGAACATCTTTTGAGCTGCTACAACCACAAATCGGTTCCTTTACAAACTAAGAACTTTTGAACAACCGAGCGCAAAGACGTGGTTTATAATTTTAGCTTCGGCACACTCAAAGTCCGAAAGTTCTTAAAGTTTAACTTAAACTTAAACTTGCAAGATAAGCTAAAATTAAGTTCGCTTGCTTCAGTAGGAAGCTTGTTTGTAGCTGCTTAAGTATTTAGTATTAACATGGAGGAATGTATTACTAAGATGGAATAAATTATACGTCTAAGAAATAGAACACTTGCATATTTTTGATAAGAAATCTGTGTCCATCGTTTTACTGCTCTATTAAAGGATGTGGAAAAATAATCGTTTCATGCTCAATTTTGTCAAATGTTTTAAAACTAACAGCGACATCTATTGATTAACCAAGGAAACTCGGTCAACCAGGTGCTAAGATAAAAGAGAAATGCTATCGAAAATTATGATGATTTATTACCAAATTGTTCTCAAAGCATAAAGTAAGGATCAAATTCAAGCCAGACAGAAACATTTTTACGTCGCAATAATATAATAAGAAACAGAAACATAACAAAGTTATGCGTAAAATAATATCCATATTTCTTTGACATGAAACACATCAATCAACTTACTTAAACGTAACCCACATATCGTAACATCAATCTAACACAAATGTTTTTGTTTTTTAGGTATCTTGTCGTGAGATGCTGCCTTAGAATAGCATCACCCCAATTCTATACGTGGGTGTCGTAAAAAGCGACTGAAACATAATCATCCAGGGAATGGGCAGCAGCGTTCCCTGTAAATGTTACCTAGGTACATCTTGAACTGCACTCGCCAATCCGCCTGAAAAGCGTGATGTTATCTAAGTATATAGCATTATACTAAGAGACACACTTTTTACCATTTTTGAATGGGGGTCCAATTTTTTTTTCATATTTCGAAGAAAGTTTCTAACAAAGTAGTTCAGTTTTGTGAGTAGACCTCACCCTCAAGAGATTTGTACTTAATTAAATGTAACCCTATATAATATGACAATACCACTAATTAGGGCAACAGCGCGCGGGGCGACTTTATAGATGGCTCACTCAGTAGGTACAGGCCAAGATTTTGACGGTTAGGTACTGACTTTAACTGAAATAATAGGAACTCAAGCTAACTAAGAAAATCGTTGTCACGACCGTCATATTTCTTGGATTAAAACTGGTTCAGAATCATATTACATTCTTGTGTCAGATTTCGCTGTTATGATATTCTTATACCTACGTATCTACTATGAAATTTTTGACAGTAGCAACCCGGGCTATGTAACAATAACAAGTGACAATCGCGAAAATCCGAAAAAGGGTCTAATAAGGGTCGAATGAAACTTCTGTAAACTCTCTATTTTGTGGCAATGATAAGAGAATGCCCCCAACAGTGGATTTTTGTGGCTCTTAAGGTTGGAGTTGAGGTCATTGATGAAGCTTTACATTATTTTAAGTAACTTTTTTATCCCTAAATATATATCTAGAATTTGCTCACGCTATTTGATTACCAAGAATAATTTAACCCTCAAATTAAGTGATAAATCATCCCTAAAATCAGACTCTTCAAATAACTTAGGTACCTAAGTAATTAATTAGTGTAGGTAATTAGCAACCACATCTATAATTTACTGAGTACATAGCAATACGTTTACTACGCAAATTAGCACAAGACTGAGACATTAATGATGATGATTATGACCTAAGCTGTATCTATACTGTATACCTCAAGATCTGTATAGATACCTAAAGAAAGGTATTTGTCAACATTTTATAAACTGTCGTTCATACTCTTCGCAGCCAAAACTGAAAAAAAAAGTAACAAATATTATTGGAAAAATAACATTGTATATGAATTGAAAAGGACATTTATTTTTGTTTTAAACTCTTCCAAAAATTTGCAATATTTCACACATTAATAATATCATCCTCATTTATTACTAGGAATGCAATCAACTACTAGGTAATTAAATTTTAATTCTGACAGTTAGAGTTGCCTGAAATTGTATCGTAAGAAACATTGGCCTAAGTTATTGTTGTAAGTATACGTTTTTACGTTGTCAGGCGACTCATATACCTATGGCTCATCTTTTTTGCAATAAATAATTATGGTTCTTCTGGTTTTTTGGCACATGCTTACTTTACTTAAGCGACTTAATGTGTTGGCGGTAAACACACGTAAAAACCATTTGTGTGTTATTTTTGCAAAGCGCTATTCATGCATTTGGATAATATACCTCATATTCATACAAATTCGGTTTAACAGACGCATCCGTCAACGCAGTGTTGTACGATTTGCAGCGCTGCGTGGATGCGCGGATGCGTCTGTCAAACCGTAAACCGTATTTATATGACAATCAGTACCCGATTTTACGAACCTATAATCTAAGTACAATAATTTTACAGGCGAAATTCGATGTACATTGCGTGAGCCGGTTTAATATTGAAATCATAATGGCTAACCGGGTACGCAATGTACATCTAATTTCGCCTGTAGAATTGAGCATGTAGTTTTGTTGCATAGGCCACAGGTCGAAATTCGTATCGTCGTACCACATGCGTAACGTAGCACAAAAACAACGCACAAACGGACGTAACGTGTGTTTCACGCCTTAGTCCAGGCTTTTTGTAGCTCTGTCACTACCTATTAATTAAATTAGGGAGCTGGGAATATATTCTATGATGGATGAAGATTTATTATGTAGATAATAAAGATTGTGTATTTCTTACATAGTTTGTTGACGAATATTATAATGTGTCACAGACCTAAATGATTGATATGGAAATTAGGTAATGGATGCTAGGTTTATGATAAATAGTTTCTTTTCAAGTGGGACACCAAGTCCTATAATAAATAGGCCTCTGGCATGTTTGTGTAACGATCGCCATCTAAGTAATCATAGTCTAGAACCGACGGCTAAAAGTACCCTCCGAAATACGGATCCATCTTACTTTACAGCGCTTGACCAGACTACAGAATACATAATAGTACAGACCAGACTGAGAACATTTTCACTAAGTGATAAATTTCAACTTTGTAAATGACCCACAGAGAATCAAACCCGGAGCTTTCTGCACCGCAGGCACTACCACTGCGCCACATCGGCTGTCAACATTTTGATCTTCTACTTTTCGAGTAGGACACTGAGTCGACAAACGACGAACTCTAGTGTCAAAGTTTTTCAACCGCCTACTACTGCTAGCAGGCCTCTGACATGGTTAACATTTTGATAAAAACGCGCAAGACTAGCATGCTGTTATAAACGTTAGGATTTTCTTTCCAGTCTTTTTATCGGAAAATATAGGGAGTAACAGAAAGGGTATAAGAAGCCAAAAGGAGGTCAAGGTAGATACTCATGAAACTGACCAACTTTTATCACGGAACATGGGTCAAAATATGGAATAAAAATTTGGACCTCTCATAGTATAAACTAATCAGCTGATCTCCGATTTTGTATGGGAGGTCCAAATTCTTTTTTTACATTTCGATCCATGTTCCATTTGGAAAGTTGTTTAGTTTCATGAGTACCTTTACCTCCTTTTGGCTTGTTATTCCCTTTCTGTTACTCCCGGTGTGATTTAAAGATTTTAACAAATCTAACAAGGAAACAGATAAGGGTATCTCGGTAAAACATAATATACATTTAACTCATTTACAAACATCAACAACAAATGTTGCTAATTAACCATTTGCACATGTAACGTGGATATACTAAATTTTGGAATATCCAATTTCAGTAAGCAATTAGGAGTGTTCCGATAATACTGTCATACATATGTAATTGAATCAAGCTTTGAATATATTAAATAAGGATGGGACGTTTATGGAGTGAGCAAAAAGAGTGAATCACTCAAAATTAATCAAAAAAGTGCAACGAACTATCTATTCACAGAACTACCACGATCATTTTGTCGAGCACGAAAAGCATTTACTGAACCTGATAAACCTACGTCTACAACATTAGAAGGATAAGGCCTTAAACTTGAGCGGTATCCGAACGAGACATGCGTAACTAAATATGTTGACCATTTGCATCTGGCAGAATACTGCTAACCACATACCGCGTGGATACAGTTCGTATTAGAATAGACCTTAGGCTTAGGCTTTGTCTTATGTAGACCTTGGAGCAAGTACCTATTCCTACCTACCTTAATACACGTACGTTTGCGGGTGAGGGAATGAAAACCAATTGGTGAAATGATGACGAACGAGAAAAGTTCTTCCGGATGTTGCTATTATGTAGTGCAGATACTACAAATACTTTGACGACAAAAACATCTAGCTCCGACCCCAACTGATTTAGGTCAAGCGCAGGCAGATGATGATGATGACTACAAATACTTTGATAAAGCCCTGTAGGTTTTTGAAACTTATGGTAGATATGTATCTTGCCTTTAGCTAAGCGGCGTCTTTAGTATTTTTAAATGAAGAGAAATTTGGTTCGTTGGTTTAATTTTGAGAACCATCAACTCATTCACTAGCATGCATCGTACATCACTATCCAATCTCAATGTAATTTAAGACTTACTTGCATAATATCGTTACCTATCAAAACGGTTCGTTTAAACTCAAAATGAGAAATGTCTTTGTACAAAGACTTTTCGAAAGAATTAACGAATAATTTCGTTATTTGAAACATTGTGGTCTTCTTCTTTTCGTGAGGGACACCGAGTCGTTCAACGACCCGATGAACCCTAGTGTCAGAGTTTTTCAACCGCCTACTACAAGTAGCAGGCCTCTGACATGGTTGTGTAACGACCGCCATCATAGACAGCAACCGGGACCGACGGCTTAACGTGCCCATCCGAAGCACGGAACCATCTTACTTGCGGACAATCAGGTGGTTCAGCCTGCAATGTCCTAACCAATTTGGGAACAAATTCACAAAGTGATAAATATCAACTTTTGTGAGTGACCCCACCGGAAATTGAACCCGGAACCTTTGCGTGGCAGGCAGGCACACTAACCACTGCGCCACATCGACTGTCAACATGTGGTATGTTACTGTAACATGAAACTAAGTGATACGAAAATGTTACAATGTAATTTCGTTGCATCATTTCATGGAATCTTATTGAATCTTTTGTCAAACAACTCGTTTTCAAAAGGTGCCAAATCGAAGCAAACAGGAAAACACGACTATTTTCCTGTTTACGTCATTGAAACCTCCGAAAAGTTGTCCAAAATTGCCATTATTTTGCAAACTTCAAACCTCTACAGCTGCAGCAATACGTTGAGTTCGTAATGCCTTTGGGCTTTCCAGTCAGTTGACTTCAAATGTTGGAGTGGCGTCTCACCTGCAACAAACAAATATTAAAGTTAGATACTCAAACAAGTCAGTTACACAACATGAGATTTGAAATAGGGCAGCATTGATTCTGACAACTTATTCTGATTGCATGACTATTATTTTACTTTTGAATATAGGCCAAGATATTTAGGCCAAGTTATAATTTAAGATACATAAATTTCACCCAACTTGTTAGGGAATAATCAATAACAAGAGCACTGCAAGAGTAACTAGAAAGGTAAAAAGTCTGCTTTATTGCCCTATCTTAAAAAGCTAGCTAAATACTATTATGTATTCTGTGGCTAAACCTATGATATCAAATCGAGAAACCTTATTTCCTGTTCCCAGCCAACTCTTTCTCCGCCAAAATTCGTAAACGAGCGGTCGCTAAATTATTCTCCCCAGCGCACATAAATCGGCGATCGAGGGCTTCAATAATAGGGCCCCCAAGGCGTCGTAATCAAGTCTTCCTAAATTAATATTGACACGAGTATTAGCTAACAGAGTTTCCCTTGGGAATAACGCCTGATTGTTTGCTGAACGCAATTTGGGCGTCGGTTGCGATTGCTATGAGTTTATCGACAGGCGTTTTGATTATGCAATCTCCTCTTTGTAGTTGTAGTCTAATCAGAGACGGAATGTAATCAACCTGAACGGAAACGCCGCTGATATCATGAACCAAAGCTTCAATGGCAATTTGAGGGAATATAGGTACAAACGTATTTTATTTTCTATTGTTGTTACTTCTTTGTGTTTACTTCTCAATAATCCTGCTATTTTCCATTTCATAATAATTGATTACGTCAATGTTTGATGTGGTAATGAAGTACGTTTTTGATACCTAGGAGTCAAAACGCAATAATTGTTTTGTCTCCAGGCTGTCAGCAGCACATTTTCGGTTTTCAAGTCATCCCTGGGTTTCACCAGAATTTTTTTAGCACCTCTTGGTATAGGAATACATTATTCCAAACATGTTCAGAAATAAAGCCTTATTTTTGTATTGTTATTGAATAAATCTAATGAAATTCTTTATCAAAAATCCCAATCAGTGAATATCAATATTCCCACGCACTTGTATAGAAGACTGCCGCAATTTTCATACAAATAACAATATTTCCATTACAAATGCGAGCAAAAAAATCGATGAAAAGATTTTTGTCACCTTTCACCTCTGGAGTAGGGTGGAACGAATATTTGACGCCTATTTATCATTCGAGGTGGAGGAAATGAGGTCGCAAAGGGAAACCCGCATATTTACGAATAAATTTTCATAATCCACTACTAAAAAGAACGTAAAATATATTACGAAAATATTAGAATGAAGATTTAGAGGGGTAAGACGCTTTGGGGTTAAAGTTATTTGTTTAATCCTACACCTGCGTACTTCAGTCAGCATTTCGAATAGAAGGTAATACTTTGGCATCAAAATTCCACGTGATGCCGGCTTAGAATAGCATCACCCCAATTCTCCCCGTAAGTGTCGTAAAAAGCGACTAAGAGATAATTAACCAAAGAATGGGCAGCAGCTTTACATCTCCAACTGCGCTAGCCAATCCGCCTGTCAAGCGTAGTACGTATGGCATTACTCCTCGATACGGGTGAGGTCCATGTCCAGCAGTGGACTTATGTCATTTCATTACAAATAAATTAGGATAAATTATTTTAGAGCTCTTTATTATATCTACTTACCTGACTTACCTATTGTAAAACTTTAGTTAACTATCTTGCAGGTCTTTCGTAATCATTATTGGATTTATGATTTTTTAAGATAGTCAGTGTTACTAGCGGATATCGACACCACACAATATTGTCAAGATCCGCCTAGCCGTTCCGACTAGGTTTATCCCGTGAAAACGTATTTCTTTTGTACATACATCCATACTCTCGAAAACATAACCCAGAGGCAGTCGGGTAAAAACATATAATTTTCGCGTTTCTCCATAATAGTTATGCAAGTAATTTAGTAGGCTATCTGACATTTTTTGATCCGAAAACTACCTTTGACGGATATAAATAACGAACACAAGCAAAACAAACAAATAGAAAAATACGAAAACAACAATATCCGTAGCGAATAACAAAGATTGACGAGATATACGGCCAACAAGTCTATGTTTTAGGTGAATTGCACACACACTGCCCGGGATTGCGGTTTGTGCATACATACATATTATCATCATCATCTTCCTGCCCTTATCCCAATTACTTGGGGTCGGCGCAACATGTTTTGTTTGAACATAAAATCATGTGGCAAAAGGATTTGGCTTAACTTTACGACCGGCTGTCTGCCTGACGTCAATCCTCTTTGGGAATGCTATCATGCGGTTGACATACATACTTGCGGGGTAGATAGAGTATAAATGGCTGTAAAAAACGGTCATTTTAACCACGTCTGACAAATATTTGAGAGTCATTCAGAAGACGGTGTACCTATCACTATAGTGACAGGTTGTCAGTCAGTCACCAAAAATATATACATCAACTCTCAAATCCCTTAGTCGCTTCTTACGATATCCATGGGATTGATATGGGGTGATGATATTCTAAGCCGGCATCACAAGGTTTGTAAAACTCATCATACAATGTCTGTAGCGACAAAGTCGATAGAGACTTTGTTGTCAACGTTTTTCAAGCGCCTGCTACCAACACGCGTCAGATGATTATTGACGCTCCCCCTACTCTGCTAAAAAGACATGCGTCACTTTGTACCTCATATTTGTTATACTATTAGACAAGGCCTTTTTTATTCAGCAACCGAAACCAACAACACAGCATACAACGTGTCGTCCGTAGCACAAAACAGACAAACCGGCAACATTTAAGAGCTGCAATTATTATGCAAAGAGATGTGCCATTGATATCCGTTTGTTGAATGGAATTTCGCAAATAGCTTTCGTCAAAAACCGGATCCTACACAGCACCGGAAAATCATACGGCGTGTGTGAAAACCGCCTATGTTCTATGTTGTTTTTACGGAAGGAATTTATAGCTTGACGGATAGGTGGACTGCGGGAGCAATCAGATTTTCAAAAGGAAAACAAGTTCATTCTGTTATGTTTGATATCCTTCTGCGTAAAGCGCCGGACAAAACTGCGGAACTAGGAACGTACAAAGAAAATTATTTCTTCTACCGCAACCAGTTGTGAAATTCAGTTGCGATGGCGGCCGGAGGGATACAATTGGGTTTGTATAAAGAGAGGAAAAGAAAATAAAGTAAGGTCCACAGCGACGCAACGCGCAACAGAATATCTATCAGACAAGCGATCGTCAGCCGTTATGGAAGGGACGCGTATCTCACGCGTGTAGCTTTGTTTCTCGAAACGGTTAACGGTTTCAAGCGTCGCGATGTCGCAAGTCTCACGTACAGATGCCATCTTACGTCTCACGTCTACTCTGTGGAGCTATATAGTAATCACTTTTGAGATCACATTATAGTAAGTAAGTACCCAATGTAATCGACAGCCGTGTGATCCTGGTTGTGCAAGTTCGTCGTGTGCGGCCGATGCAGCTGTAGACAAAGTAATATGAAAAAGTATGACACTGCGTTCGTGGGGTGCGACAGACGCATGCGGCCGTGCGCCATACACTTTCCTACTACGACTAATAGCCGCATCCGCGAAGGCGTTGGCGTCAGTGTCTAGGTCGTTAAAATAGCGTCACTACTTTTTTTCTACATACATACATACATACATACATCACGCCTTTATCCCTTGCGGGGTAGGCAGAGCGTCAATTACCGTAAAAGTACGGTCGTTATCGCCACGTCTGACACATATTTGAGGGCCGTTTTAGCTATTGTCGTGTATCGCTATAGTGACAGGTTGTCAGCCTGTCGCCTAAAATTGCAATACACATGATACCCTCGAGTCCTTTAGTCGCTTCTTACGACACCCACAGGAAAGAAATGGGGTGATGCTATTCTAAGCCGGCATCACACGGTTTTTTTTTTCTACTACTACAGATAACCATACAAAATCGTAAAAACAAACTTCAAAGCGCTGTCAAAAAGCACTTGCACGGGCCCAATTTTCCTTGATTAAACCCCGAGTAAGCTCCTACTATAATAATAACAAAATTATGACAATATAATATTTTGAACATAAACTCTGCAACATGTCTTATCCACTGAAACAAGCACTGTTTACCAACGTTATCTTAACCGTGTTTAACATTAATCCCTAGACAGGGCCGGATCAGAAACATTTTCTACGGAGGGTTTATTTTATTTATTTTGGAAAACCAGCAGCTAATGTAACAATATAAGTACAAACTAAGAATAAAATCAGAAAGCCAATTACAGGTTTTCACTGTTAGACAATAATTTAGAATTTAAGAAGCATTCACATTTAATACTAACACCATATAGCACACAACCATTGTTTGAAGTTTTGGTTGTTTGAAGAATTCATAAACTCGCGCTAAGGTTCTATACCTAGATTTGAACGATGTCCCGATAGATACGTGAGTAACTGTATTCTGATTGGGACATATTGCCAGGCGATTGAGTTTTCTACCGTACCCATCGTAATAAGGTTCAGGTCTGAACAGGCCTAATTAACAACTATTGGTCCTCATTTAGATTAGTTGATCTATGACTATGAATAAACAGAAAATTACGCACTAAGGACACTAGACCTGAGCCAAAGTGATGTAATCGTAGGGACGCTGGTGCCTATTTCCTGATTCATCCCCAAGTCGCCTTGTACGACGCCCACGGGTAGAAATGAATAACTTCAATTCAAAGACATACTCTCAAACAGAATCAATGTATTAAACAGATCAAGCATTTAAATCAGGATTCATACGGGCTTACCCCTAACACCATTTAACCCCCCATCTCGTAAACAACTTCCCAAATCCGGCGCTGGCTCCCAAGTTATATTGTCCCCATATCTCAGTATGAACATGCTCATCCCTCGAACATGTCTGAACAAGTTGAATAATTGAACAAGTTTTGGCTGGCATCTAATTGTTCTAGTTCAGAACTTCGGCGTTTAAAAGGGCCTGCAATACGAAATACGAAATGTTAACAATGCCAAGTCAGTTATTCCGGGTTAAGCTGATATGCTTGATTCGACAATATTTTTCTTACTGACGATTACGAATTGCAACACGATTTTGTGTTCAACGAAATGTGTTGCGCCGACCTCAAGTAATTAGGATAAGGGCAGGAAGATGATGATGATTACGAATAGAATGACTGTAATGACTGCCGTCTAGGTGATCGATCATAGATAGCATATAATCAATTCTTATTCTTCAAGTGGGACACCAAGTCGTACGACGACCCAATGAACCCAGTTGTCAGAGTTTTTCTACCGCCTACTGCATGTGGCAGGCCTCTGACATGGTTGTGTAACGACTGCCGTCTATTTGATCATAGATAGCAACCGGGACCGACGGCTTAACGTGCCATCCGAGACACGTAACCATCTTGCTTTTCGAACAATCAGGTACCTAGTTCAGCCTGCAATGTCCTGACCAGACTGAGAACAGATTCACAAGTCGATAGTCAGGCATCAATGTCAACTTTGTGAGTTACCCCACCGGGACTTGAACCTGGAACCTGCGTTGCAGGCAGTTGTACTAACCACTGCGCCGCATCGGCCGTCAAATGATCAATTATCTAGTGCTTGAGATGAAATGAAAACAAAAGACCGAGATAGGTGAAAAGAGGGAACGCCTTTGTTAAGCAGTTGTACCTACACGGAAGAGACTGAATAAAAAATAGATCTCAGAGAGAAAAAAGCTGACACAAGAGATATAATAATAAGCGCACCCAGAAGTAGTAGTAAGTATTCCCAAACAACTACAAAATAAAGCAAGCTAGGTTGTTTCATTTGGTTTCGCACATATCTACGTAAGTAGGTACTACGAAAGATAACTTAAGTAGTTTTCTTTGATACCTATAATTTGAAAATAACTTTAAACTTTTCCTAAAAGCTTGCTCAAAATAACCACTTTTCCGACATGTTCCCAAAATAACCTTGTGATAAATTATCCATTTTACACACTCCTAAGATGGCTAATTTAATAAACTTGGACAACGAACACTGGTTGTTTGGTATAAAAGTAAAGAAATGGCGATAAAAAAGTAACAAAAAAATGAACAAATTCGTTTTGGTTACCCGTCTCATGAATATTTTGCTCACAGCTACCTAAGACTATGAAAATTCTCTAGTCTGAGTATTAACAAAATGAATTGAATTGAATTTGAAAAGTTTCACACCACGTCTAACAAACATCAGAGAGAGGCCAATATATACTATATAGTATGGAATATCGTTATTATCGTTTTTGTGCCTCTGTCTGGAAGGAGCACTAGTTCCTAGCAAATGGTAAAAAGAACTTATTCCCGGATATCTCCCATGCGTCAAAAGATCAAGTTGTCCCTGCAAAAAATTTAAGTTGTGCCTTCTTGCTAGTAGTGAAAATTCAGTGTACCTACAAGTTGTCGTAATTTGCAAAGTGATTTTATCTTTTCACTTCATCATCATCATTGGCCTCATACGTCTGTGACGGAGTGTTTATTCAGTGTCTGAGGCAAGATTTTTCATGGCTGTATAAGCCGATACGGGAGCGGCATGACTTTCCGAACACTCTACTTGTCACTTACACCACCACTATTTGTAGTTTGTTTAGGAAGCCCGCGCCTGGGTCCGAACTAAATTTAATTTCATATAATTCAACTAAGCCCTTCCTAAAAGCTCAGTGAGTGACTACGTTATACAGGGAGTAACAGAAAGGGTATAACAAGCCGAAAGGAGGTCAAGATACTCATGAAACTGAACAACTTTCCCCATGGAACATGGGTCGAAAAATGAAAAAAAAAATTGGACCTCCCATACAAAATCGCCGATGAGCTAATTGATTTACTATGGGAGGTCCAATTTTTTTTTTCATATTTCGACCCATGTCCCATGGGGAAACTTGTTCAGTTTCATGAGTACCTTGACCTCCTTTCGGCTTGTTATACCCTTTCCGTTACTCCCGGTATTTCGACCGAAAGAGGAGTCAGCTAAACGTGCTCCCGTACAAATTAACTGTAGATAAATTGAGTTATGTTAATATTGAAGTTTATACGGACGTGGAATTTGTAATTTACTAGCAGTTTCAGTTACATTTTGTAGTTACGTGTGAGTGTATTTAGACGACAGATGTGGCGTAGTGGTAGTGTGATTATCTGCTGCCCAAAGGTACGAGGTTTGTTACCCCGACCAAGCAAGTAACTATTATGAATAATCCCACCTATCCTAGGCAAGTATCTATATGCGCCGCGTTGTTACAACGCAAGTTTCTGCGGTGTAATTTTCTTAAGTCGGTTTTAAGTATGGAGAATTCGAAAATTCTTGCGTTCTCGCTTCGGGACGACCATCAAGAGGTTATAAAATTCGTTAGGATCGGTCAGGCGTCGGTAGCTCAGTTGGTAGAGTAGTGGGACAATAGTCTACGGTCACGGGTTCAAGTCCCAGCCGAACCTATCAAATTTTTCAATTTTCCCATTGATAAAAAGATCTTTCCAACAAATGAAGCTCACTTGAAATAAAACAATACCTCTTGGAACCTCTAAAAATCTGTCTGCAACAATAAATTGGTCTTTATTCCGAAGAAAGCATCTAACTTTTATTTTCAAATTCAGTAGTCTACCAACTAAAGAAGGTATAATATAATTTGCGTATCTGCCACTCTTAGTTAAATGTATTGTGCTCCTATTGAGAAAATTCGCTGAAAAACACTTTAGGGACATTTTGTATCGCAACGGAACTTTAGAAAATATTCTCATTATTTTCGAATAAATTTCTCTATTTACTGTTTGTGTTCTATTTAGGAATTTTATTATATCACATTTGAGAAGCTTACAGCATTCTTTAAAAAATAATTAACTTGTCATTATTTATACATGTCAATTACAACAGGTACTACAGTATGTAGTAAAACGACTGACCTTGTTAGTGCACCATCAAGGAGCCCGACAAGTCGCACGCGCTCGGTAGTAGCTACTTTTAACATGATGCCATGCCTATCATGTTTTCAAGTAAGAACCTAAAGCCAATACGGATTACATGTTCAAAGATCTACCTAGTTCTATCACAGGCTTTCAGCACAAAATAGAGAGTATACAGAAAGTTCACTTGGCCCTATTTCGAATTTTTGCGATTGGCATTTGTTACATAGCGAGGGATGCTACTGTCAAAAAGCTCAAAGTATAAAAATATCAAAACAGCAAAATCTGACAAAGAACGTCATATGATTTTGAGCCAATGTTAAATCCAAGAAATTTTACGCTCGTGTCAACCACTTTCTTAATTACCTTGACTTCCCCTGAGATTCCGGATTTTTCCAGTTTTTGTCAGTAAGCGACAAAATCGTCACTGGTACTGAATGAGCCATCTGTATAGGCGCGCCGCGCGCCTTTTCCCTAATTTGTGCTTTCAGGCTATAAATATGACAACATTGGTAAAAATATATGATGTCATATTCACAAACGTTCGTGATAGGTAAAATTTGACCCACAAGTTCCTGATGGTACTACGGCGCAAGCTACACAAAGGAGAACGTCGTGACGCGAGGGATGGCATCTGTCAAACAAGTGATCGTCGGAGACGTGAGACTTGCGTCATCGCGACGCTTGAAAACAAAGGGTCGCGCGTCAATGACGGCTGACGATCATTTGTCTCACAGATGTCATAGGTATTGCGCGTCGCTTAACGCATCTCTGTCGATCTTCCACCTTAAGTATACCGGACCCTCAATCAAGAATTAAATACACTACAACACTGAGAAAATATTCTTCAATATTACCTATCACATGTTTATCTTGTCCAAAACAGATAACTTTTCCTAAGGTGACGTATAAGTAGTTGCGTAAAACGAAACTCACCTACGTAAATACCTGTCACCTGCGTATTTCGTAACGTGACCTTTAATTTCACGTGACCTGTCACAAACTTTACACAATGTAAGATACAACGGTTTACATAACAATAAGACGCAACAATAGGAATCTTTAGGCAAGAATCACACGCAATGCCCGTTTCTGCGTTATTTTTGCGTAGGTATGTATCAAATACCTTAAGAAAATGCGATTTCTCACTTTATTTTCATACAAATAAGGTTTATTTTAAACGCAGCACAACGCTGCGTCGACAGATGCGTCTTTCAAACCGTTGGACATAAACCGCATTTGCATGAAAATACGGTCAAAATTCATATTTTCTGAACGAATACGTTATGGTAAATTTTACTAACGACCGATAGCAAAAACTTAGAATCAGCTTGTGATAAGGAATAACCATAAGAATAAATAATAACACTACCGTGTAGAAATGAAACTCCTTTGTCTGGGCCCGAAAAGCCGCGCTTTAAATACCTACTTCCCCCCTCAGCCCCTAACGCCCCGTGCGCTTCCGCACTCTATGCCAGGGCTATCACGTGCTAATAGTTTTATTCCAAACTAGCGGCTCGTCAAGCACTTGCATGACTTTCGGTGTAATATTTTTACACACCTACGCGCCATAGGAAAAAAAATCGTGCAAATGCAATTATTTAAAAAAAAATTACGATGGATAAAAATTGCGATTTTGTTTGTTACCATAATCAGCTAACAATAACTCAACTTAGACACCTACCTACCTTAGGTACAAGTCGGGTTAGAAAACTGAAACTATGTAGTAGGTACCGACGTAAGTAAAAATAGGAGAACATAAAACCAATACGTACCTATTAAGAATTTTAGGTACCTATTTATATATTATTTATTTCCTCATCTTTAGGCAAATTAAAAAAATAAGATGGAGAGTCATCCTCGCATCACTTTTACAGCCATAAACACCATAGTCATTCGGAAAGTCTAAACATTTCCGAAAAAACAAAATTTGACCCGCGCGGCGAACGCTTACGCGGGGAAGCGCACTCCCGACCGAATTGCTCGCACTGCGAGCGCCAGACGGTAGGCAAATATAATGACCTTGAGCGCGTCTGGAGCGGGAGTGTCGCCTCTAGGTGTGTTTACTCTTATGGAATAACTTTCCCCAAGGAACACAGGACGAAAGAAGAAAAAAATATTTTTGGTCCTTGCATAGTAACTCAAATTAGGTTATCGGCGATCTTGTGTGCGAAGACCAGACTTTTAAAAAAAAAAACTACCTTTAATCCATGGGGAAAGTTGTTCGGTTTCATGATTACTTTACCCTCCTTTCGGCTTATAATACCCTTTTTGTTACTTCCTGTAGCTATCAAAATATCGCAAAAACGGACGTTACGTGTGTTTCTCAAAACAGTCCTTATTCACAACAACAGTCAAATCCAAAAGTAAACTGTTTGTGCTTTGAAATGATGGGTTTTGGAATGATGTGACAGGAACACGCGAACATTGGAAATCGGTACAAACATTTTGCAATTTGTTAGGTAGGTAGGCTAGGTAGGTGGTTTAAGTAGATCCTCAAAATAGGAAAGTTGGTGTGCTGCTGATAGTACCTACACAAATTAGGAAAACGGCGCACGGGGCACCTTTAAAGAAGGCCCTCTAGCGACGATTTTGACGCTTACTGACGTTAACTGGAATCTCAGAGAAACTCAAGGTACCTAACAAAGAAGACGGTTGTCACGAACGTCATAATCATATTTCTTTGATTAACATTGGCTCAGAATAATATGACATTCTTTTATCAGATTTTGCTATTTTGATATTCTTATACTTTGAGATTTTTGACAGTACACTATGTTACTATGTAACAAGTGACAATCGCGAAAATCCTAAATAGGGTCGAGTGATCCTTCTGTAAACTCTCGATTTTGTGGTACCTAGTTCAGACCACAGTATCTGCTATTTAATGGACTGACAAGTCAAATGTGCTACTTTTTAATTAGAATGAAGTAAAGTTTTTGGGTAATATGTACTAGTTATCAGAAAACAAACTTTGTATTTTATTAACAACACAGTCAAGTAAAGAAACTTTCATCATAAATAACTAAATCGAGGTGGATGACTAAACACTTAGCAACATAAATAAATTCTTGTTTTGATTATTTCATACATACATATACCACCGTGTGGTGCCGGCAGAGTAGAATAGCACCACCCCATCTCTTCCCATGGGGGTCGTAAGAGGCGACCGAGGGATAAACCCGACCCAAACAGCCAGGGCCAAGCGTATGGTGGCGGTTAATCCACTACAAAAGCATTCCCAAGGAGGGTTGACGACAGGCAGGCGGCCGGTCGTAAAATGAAGCCAAATCCTTTTGCAACACGATTTTGTGTTCAATAAAACGTGTTGCGACGACCCCAAGTAATTGGGATTAGGACAGGAAGATGATATATCACGCCTATATCCCTCTTATCATGGAAAGTTCTGCAGCAAAATTAGAGACAATTATATGGCGACCTAAAGGCGAAAAAAAATGTCCTACTCTTCAAATGTCGAGTGCAGGACCCAATTAGTGAAGGATATATAATAATAGCTAGATAGATGAAATTCGATAGTATTATTTGAAGTTTTCTGCTGAGAAGGATAGGAATGAAGTTTTATTTTAATAGTCCTGCTAAACAAGATATCACAACTTTATTGAACACAAAAGTAAACGTTAAAGAATTCCAAGAATTTTTCAACTACTGCAAAATAACTATTAAGTGAGTTAAAAAAGTTTGGAACTTAGAGCTTTTTGAGATTATACGAAATAAGTGAGTAGGTAGTATCTTTTATAACGAGTAACTATTTAGTTTTAGTTTTGGTAAGATTTTCATACAATAACGTATTCGGAATAGGCCCATATAGTCGGGATGGGCCCAAAATTGATTATCATCTTTGCATGCATCCGACAGACTCATGCGTTAGCACTGCGCTATAAAGCGCAACAACGGACGTTATAATATGTGGGCTCCTCCTAGGCGCTTGAAACACATAACGTCCGTTTCAACGATATATTTTCGCTGCGCTATCGCAGCGTTAGGAAAATGCGAATTTCCACCTAAAGATTCCCTTAAAAACCAAGTGTCGCGGTGTCGCGGCGGCGTCGTTGTCGCTGTCAAATGACTGGTTTGTATGGGGATACCAGAAAGAACGGGCGTCAGTGTCAACGACGCCGCCGAGTCGCCGTCACGTTGATAGCGCGCTGAGAAGCTCAGTGTTTGTATGGCGCTGTCAGTTGATGCGGTCGGGTTTTTCTACAAGACCGCAGCGACATTGGCGCCGTCAAAATTTGTTGCAACGCCCGGTTAATAGGCTTACCCTTAATCTCATCTAAATACCAATTCGTTTGACAGACTCATCTTGGTGTGTAAAGCGCCTTAGTTTTCAGTAAAATATCAACCTATATAAACTGAAACCCCACTAAAGTCACAGATGTGAATGTCCTACATAACTTAGTCGGGTAAACTAGCCACTCAAGGGAGGATTACGACTTATGTACTTTACTTGTCTCGGTAACAAGTATGATCTTGAGAGTTGGTACTAGGTTTATTAGCTATTTTAGGGTAAAAGGCTTTTAGCAGTAAACCACTTTAAGCTAGATAAGTACGTAAATTAACGTTGAAAAGAGTATGAGTATTAGAGCGTTTTCAAATGAGACCAAACTCTCGTCCTAAATAATACATACATTTTGTCACAACTATCAGCAGTAGGATGACATAGGCTAGATAATATAAGATAAGAAGAAGATATTTATTTCACAATATACTTATGATGTTTTAAAATCTGTTCAGCGTCCCACTGCAGGGTAGAGGCATCCCCACTCATGTTAAAATATGAACTACCAACTGTACTTAATAAAAAAAATGGTTACCTACCTAACATACAAAAACTAAATTCGTAATAGGTACGTACCTACTCGTAATAGCCATCTTAGTATCATTGCTATTTGACCCACGTCAATCACTTTTTCTTTATAGGGTAAAATTTATTTTTATAATATCATCTGTAGTCCATAGCCTTTATAATATAGATCCTCATAGATTTTTTCTCCTTATAGGGTGAATTCACCTTCAATACGAGTCAAAGTCACCGCCCATAACCCACATATAAAATCGAATCACCCATAAAAATAATTGACTATCAACGCCAAGAAGACTTGTACCACAGTATAAAGGTAGATGTAAAGAAACAGTAAAGAAACTCGACACGTTTCTATTAAATCACAAGGGTTATGAAGGGTTGTCACTTTCGGTTTTAATAATATAAAATTGAAATAACTTTAATTAATCTTTCACCGTTTATAAACTGCATTATCCCTGTGAATAACAAGGGCTACTTATTACTATTATGAAAACACCTTATTCCGTTCCCACCAGCATTTAGGAAACATTTCGCTCCGGTGAGACTGGGTCAGTTTCTTTGAAAGCGGCGTCATGCGTCTGTTTCGAGTGTTTGAATGAAGTTAACTCACTGCTGGGCGCAAGCGAAGCTATACATTCACTGTGCCCATACATAGTACAACGACGCATAAAAGTGAAACATGCCTAGATAGCTCCATCTGGTGCCAAGTAGGACGAGCTTGTGGCCAAGTTTGGCTCGGATATTAAACCAAGCTTTTTTGCATAGCTTTGTGAGTTTTAGAGAGAAAAAAAGCAACTTTGTGTCGTAACGTGTTGGAGACTTGCTCGAGGAATATTAAAGAGGAGGCGGTTTTAAGACCGGCTTCCCCTTAAGATTTTTTAATGTAGGTAGGTTTAAGAATATAAAAAATTAAGTCTCTCTTTTCACACTGTAATCTAATCTAATAAATTCTATTAAAACAGTTATTTTTAAATACATTTCGATTTGCGAGGCATTTGTGAGGGGCCTAAACTTGTATGGCCAATTGATTAGGTATCTCATCTGAATTCGTTGCAATTAGGTAGGTATAACTAAGTCAGATTTTAGCATAAACCGGGAGCAACAGAAAGGGTATAACAAGCCGAAAGGATGTCAAGGTACTCATGATACTAAACAACTTTTTCCATGGAACATGGGTCGAAATATGAAAAAAAAATTGACCTCCCATAGTAAATCAATCAGCTGATCGGAGATTTTGTATGGGAGGTCCATATAATGCCAGGAGGGCCATATCATGCGCAAAACAAACTAGCAACGAATGTGTGGTGTGGGTCCCGTTACGTGTGGGCCCCACCAGAGGGACCAATTTTCCAGAAGGAAGTAACGAAATTATGCATAAATATTTTGACGAAACTTAGTTTTCTACATCATTAAAAATTATCTATAAATTGATCCAACAAATTAAGGGAAAGTTTAAACAAGTTATCAGATTTGTTTTGTACACCTTAATAATTTTTTGTACACCTAATTTATAATTGGATTGCAAACGAGCGCGCATGTAGATAGAAAGTTATTCTATGTGAGTTCCAATTATTTTTCAACTTTGTTGGTACTTAGGGAAAGTCGTTCAGTTTGACCTGATAAGCTTAGCGTTTTCGGGAAAGTGGGTTATTCGGTAACACCCTACATAAACAGGTGCGTGGACACAAAGCATAGGTAGTTAAGGATCTTCAATTATTAAATCAATACCTACAGGTTGCCTAGATTGTCATCATAATTAATCTAGTAAACCGATATATACGGTTACATTTAATTAAGTACAAATCTCTTGAGGGTGTAATCTACTCACAAAACTGAACAACTTTTGTTAGAAACTTTTCTTCGAGTTAAGTTTCTTGTGAGTCAAGAGTTTTGTACTTAATTAAATGCAACCCTATACCTATACTGAGTTTTCCCTATTCAGAACTTGAGCCTGTTTGTATCTTAAATGCTGAGTAACTGAATCAGGATTACACTGTTAATGTGTAAAGGTAGCTTTTCATAGAGGACGAAACTCACAAGAATTGTCGCAAGACACTGAGACCGATGCCTCGTAGGTTCGCATTCATAATCTATCTGGACTATATCTTACCTAAAAAGTTGTCGTGTGGATACTTCCGTACCTAAAGATCCAAATTGGAGGTGAAACAACCAGTACTTTTACCATCGCTTCAGCTTAAATGCTGACTAACTGTTTGTAGACTATGAAATACATTTTGGTCGCATAACCAAAATTTGAGAATTCAGGGACGTAAATTATATCCGCCAGGAATTTGTTTATGTTGCCAAGTAGTTAGTAATTGAACTCGGTTTAGTTATTTATGATAACAATACAAGCTGAAAGTACTATCAGCAGCATGTTAACCTACCCATCTGAGGAAAAATACCTATATAAACATTTTTAATTATATTTTTAGGATAGGTAGGTAAAAGGTACCTACTCTAGGATTCCGCATGGACTAAGATTGCATTTCTGCGAGGCGTCTGTTTCACGTGTGTCTCACGACAACTCTTGTGATTTTCATTCTACATTAGACTTGTTGAAGAATCGTTGAGGTTTTGCCTAAAATGGTTCATATAGTTACTCATAGTACCTAACCAGAGACTAAGTTGATCCCTTAAACGGGGTAGTTTAACATGCTGCTGTTAGGTACCATGTTCGGTAATTGTAAGCCTCGCGAGATGTTGTGCTTGATTTAACTGTGCTGTATAGTTTAATTTAATGAGCCGAAACACGGTTGCGTATAGTTCCGTCGCCATTACCATAAAAGTCACAACAGTTATCTGCCTGGACGTGCCTGGACATGAGCCTCCCCCTGTCGGAGGATATTGCAGGTAGATTAGCAAGTGCAGTTCAAGATGTTGCATTTACAGGGAACGCTGCTGCCGATTCCCTGGATGATCATCCTTAGTCGCTTTTTACGACACCCACGTACAGAATTGGGTTCATGCTTTTCTAAGAAGCCGGCATGAATTGTGATGCCTCAAAATAGAAATGAGATCAATCCTTTCATTTCATAAAATAATTGTAGTGCCACGTGATGGCGGCTTAGAATAGTATCACCCGAATGCTATACTTCAAGAGTCTTTGCCTATGTCCAGCAGTGGACTTTTGTGGCTGCTATTTTAATTGTATTGAGTGTTATGTCCATTCAGGCTCTGTGTAGCCCGCAAGTCACAAAGGCGTGGTTGTATATCGTCAGTAACATTAATTGCCAGTAGAACGATAAAAGATGCCAATGACCACTTGGCTTTGTTCCTATACAGCAGTCGCTTGAATCGTAACTCCATTACGTGGGAAATAGGCAGGGATGTGAATTTAGTAACAAAAAATCTATTTCTAAATAATCGATTATTTTTAGCTAAGGAAAACGATTTCATACTTATGCGGTTATTTATCGCATATCTATCACACTTCAATTGGGTAAGACCCAAGAGTTAACTTTTGACGTCTTTGCTGTGTCAAAGCCAAGACTTTGTTCCAAAATATATATGGGAAATAACGCCCGCCCCATTTAGCCATATTTTTTATGAAATGTAACGAAGTTTAGGCTGTTCATCGGATTTTTTGCAGAGGTGAAATAAGCATCATGCAGCCAAAACAAAATATTAACGGGAGCCTCAACGGGTAATTCAACTGATGCTACACAAAAGTCGAAATAATTCGTTGATCAAACAACATGTCGCAAAAATATAGTTAAAGTCGATTAAAAATAATCGATTATTTTATTAATCAATTATTCTTCACATCCCTGAAAACAGGTTTAAGTTTTCCAATAATGGTGGTGAATGTTGATTGCAATAGTGGTTTAGATGGTGAGGAAATAGACTGTGATCGAGTTTAACTCTATGTTGTCTTGATGTCTTTGCTGCCTGTAAGAAATTACTTAAAGTGATAAGGCCGCCTTTGGTTGTAGCATGTTGTTTGTTTTTGTTGTCTGTATTTGTACCTTATATTATTTCTGTCTATCTGTCTGTCTTTGCTTGTTTCATAGCAATTGTCGATTTTATAGCAACCAACTAATATGTGATCGATCTAGCGTTTTTTTTTACTTTATTATATCCATGGAAGCTCTTAAAATCAAAATTACAAGGAAGCTTTGTACATAAATAAATCTATGGATCCAGAACCCACAGATACTTACAGTAGGTGATATAGGTAGGTAGTTGCAGAATTGGACAATGTATGAGATATTAAAAAATCGCTTTACATATCTTACAATTAAAGTTTAAACAATCTGCAATGCCACAACTAAACTGCTGGCGGTGATTTCTACGAATTGAGAATGACAAAGCAGTTTGTTCGTGCATTTGAACTGCATATCATGCAATTGAGAGTGTAGAGTTTTAGCTTTCTAAACAGACATTAGCCAACTGAAACGCAAACTAGAGAGTTTACAGAAGGACCATGCACTCGACCCTATTTAGGATTTTCGCGATTATCGCTTGTTACATAGCCAGGGTTGCTACTATTATAAATCTCAAAGTAAAGGAGACCGAGGGGTGTTGGATCATTTTTAACATTTTGCTTTGTAACACAATATTCTGTAAAGATAAATCGTTTTTGTTTACACCAATCGATAGCAAATTTCATTAGCTTTCAAATGATATACACTTTATAAGTATAAGTATAAACCCTTTAATAAAAACTCAACTTTAGTCGTGCAGGTCATTTTGATCCAGCACCCCTCATACCGAGGGGTGATGGATCAGGTACAGAGGGGTGTTGGATCATTTTATGTTAATGTCATTTCAATAAAGGCTTACTTAAAAAATGAAGTGTATTTTCTAAAAATTAGCCAAATAATTAAGTGTGAAGAATTATCTAGGGGCACGGTAGTGCCCACTCCAAGTCGAGGCAAGCAAAGCGCGAGGGCATTGACTACCTTTCCTTGAAGTGCTTTGTCGTTTTTTTGAACTCTCATAACTTTAGTTTTCGATATACCAAATCGATCAAATCCTCAGGATATCTTGTAGATAGTAACCTTATTAAACATGCAAATTTTTAATTACATTGCTTTAATACTTTTGAATTTATGGATGTCTCAAAAAACGCCGATTTCTTTACTCACTGACACACTCACTCACTAATGTTCATGTCACGTTCAAGTTTATTACGAACCATTATCTTTTTTACCTATCATCTGAGATTCCAGTTCAAATCAGTAAGCAAACTATGATACAAGCAAGGTTGCAGGCAGGTTATATGATTCTGAGCCAATATCAGTCCTATAAATATGACGTTTTATGTACATGTTCATGACAAACCATCATCTTTTTTACCTTGAGTTCCTCTGAGAGACTAGTTATTTCCAGAGAAAGTCAGTGAGCGTCAAAATCATCGCTTGTACTGAGTGAAAGTTTTCCTGATTTGTGACTGGAATGACCTGCTTTGCCACACTTGAAACAATACCGAGCATTAGCACTTTACGCACAACAGCCAGCGTACACTGATGTCAGCTGATTGAAGTGGCTTTATGTCGAGTGTGGTAACTGGATTGAACCTATTTAGGATTTTCGCGATTGTCACTTATTACATAGCCAGGGTTGCTACTGTCAAAAATCTCAAAGTTTAAGTATATCACAGCAAAATCTGAAACAAGCACATCATATGATTCTGATGTAAGTTTTGAGGTTTTCACGGTTGTTCAGAACACTTAAATTATTGTTTAAATATCGAGGTTAACAAAAATCTTATCACGAGAATAATCCCGTTTTAAACAATAATTTAAGTGATATGATTCTGAGCAAATTTTAATCCTAGAAATATGATGTTCATGTTCATGTTCATTCATGTCATGACGAACCATCTTTACTATTTCCAGTTAAACCTAGTAAGCACCAAAATCGTCGCTAGTACTGAGTAAACAATCTGTAATGGCGCGCCGTTTCCCTAATTTGTGACTGAAGTGACCTGCTTTGCCGCACTTGAAACAATACCGAGCATTAGCACTTAACGCACAACAGCCAGCGTACACCGATGTCCACTGACTGAAGTGGCTTTATGTCGAGTGTGGTATCCGGATTGAACCTATTTAGGATTTTCGCGATTGTCACTTGTTACATAGCCAGGGTTGCTACTGTTATACATAACATAAATCTAAATCACAATATCAAAACAGAAAAATAAGCACATCATATGATTCTGAGCCAATTTTAATCCTCGAAATATGATGTTCATGTTCATGTTCATGAGGAACCATCTTATTTATCTTGAGTTCCTCTGAGACTCCTGTTAGAGTCAGTAAGCGTCAAAATCGTCGCTATAAAATACTGAGTGAACAATCTGTAATGGCGCGCCGTTTCCCTAATTTGTGACTGAAGTGACCTGCTTTGCCACACTTGAAACAATACCGAGCATTAGCACTTAACGCACAACAACCAGCGTACACTGATGTCCGCTGATTGAAGTGGCTTTATGTCGAGTGAGGTATCCGGAATGAACCTATTTAGGATTTTCGCGATTGTCACTTGTTACTTAACCAGGGTTGCTACTGTCAAAAATCTCAAAGTTTAAGTATATCACAGCAAAATCTGAAACAAGCACATCATACGATTCTGATGTAAGTTTTGAGGTTTTCACGGTTGTTCAGAACACTTAAATTATTGTTTAAATATCGAGGTAAACAAAAATCTAATCACGAGAATAATCCCGTTTTAAACAATAATTTAAGTGATATGATTCTGAGTTAATTTTATTCCAAGAAATATGATGTTCATGTTCATTGACATTCATGTCATGACGAACCATCTTTACTATTTCCAGTTAAACCCAGTAAGCATCAAAATTATCGCTAGTATTGAGTGAACAATCTGTAATGGCGCGCTGTTTCCCTAATTTGTGACTGAAGTGACCTGCTTTGCCACACTTGAAACAATGCCGAGCATTAGCACTTAACGCACAACAGGCAGCGTACACTGATGTCAGCTGATTGAAGTGGCTTTATGTCGAGTGTGGTATCCGGATTGAAGCTCGTTAAAGGGGTGGAGCACTGGAGCCGTGTGTTTCCGAATACATACATACATACATACATCACGCCTCTTTCCCGGAGGGGTAGGCAGAGTACATCCTTCCACTTGCTACGATCCTGACAAACCTCTTTCGCTTCTTCAACGTTCATCAATCTTTTCATGCACGCTCGTCGGTTTAGGGTACTCTTGACCTGGCCTTTCTTTAAAACGTCCCCGATTTGATCTAGGTACGTCCGCCTAGGTCTTCCCCTTCCAACGTTCCCATCCACACTCGCCATATATACTTGTTTCGATAATCTTCTTTCATTCATCCTCTCAACGTGGCCAAACCATCTAAGCATTCCTTTTTCTATACCAGTCACTACGTCTTCTTTTATACCACAACGTTCCCTTATCACGCTATTCTTAATCCTGTCACTCAATTTTACTCCTATCATACTCCTTAACACTCTCATTTCTACCGATGACAACCGATGTGGCGCAGTGGTTAGTGTGCCTGCCTGCCACGCAAAGGTTCCGGGTTCAATTCCCGGTGGGGTCACTCACAAAGTTGATATTTATCACTTTGTGAATTTATTCCCAGTCTGGTTAGGACATTGCAGGCTGAACCACCTGATTGTCCGCAAGTAAGATGGTTCCGTGCTTCGGATGGGCACGTTAAGCCGTCGGTCCCGGTTGCTGTCTATGATGGCGGTCGTTACACAGCCATGTCAGAGGCCTGCTACTTGCAGTAGGCGGTTGAAAAACTCTGACACCAGGGTCCATCGGGTCGTTGAACGACGCGGTGTCCCACACGAAAAAAAAAAAAAAAAATCTACCGCATTTATTCTACTTTCATGCTTTTTCTGCCATACCCAACTTTCACTCCCATACATAAGTGTTGGAACTAACACCCCTCTATGCACAGCCAGACGGGCCTTATTAGACACTTTCTGGCTATTCATAAAGGCATGCAACGCTCCATTCACCATGTTGCCGGCATTCACCCTCCTTTCAATATCACTTTCACACTTTCCATCTGATGTAAATTTTGATCCCAAATATACAAACTCTTTCACTTGCTCCACTCTCTCCTCTTCAATTATAATATTACACTCTGTCGTACTATCCTCTTTTTCAAAAACCATTGTTTTCGTCTTACTAACATTTACTTTCATTCCTTTCTCTTTCAAAGCCTCATTCATAATATTAACCATCTCCTGTAACTCTTCAGCCGACGACGCAAGAATAACTTGATCGTCAGCAAAGAGCAGACATTTGACGAGTAAATCCGAATACTTACTTATTATCACAAATTAGAGAAACGGCGCGCGGGCTGCCTATACAGATGGCACACTCAAAAGACACTACCGTCGATTTTGACGCTATAAAACTGGAATCTCAGGGGAATGAAGGTAACTAAAGAAGATTTTTGCTACATTTCTTGGATAAGTATTTTCTAGTGACATGTTTAACTTAAATAACCCGCTTAGCACAACTAAAACAATTTTGATGATTATATCGCCACTCTACCACAAAATAGGGAGTTTACAGATGGATCAAAGATTGAGAAAGGCTATGATTGAGCGTACGAGCCTGACGTTAAGTAACGTCTCCCAGTGGGGCGAAGACAATCTCGTCAGTTTCAATGCTTCAAAAACGCAGGCGTGTCTTTTCTCCGCAAAAAGGAGTCCTTTCACCTTTTCTCCTACTTTTCGGGGTACATCTGTTCCAGTGACCAACACTCTTCAACTCCTTGGCATGGAGTTGTCCTCTGACCTCAACTTCGGCACCACCATCGAGTCCAAGGCTCAAATTGCAGCTAGAAAGTTGGGCGTCCTGAATAAAGTCAAGCGGTACTTCACGCCTGAACAGCTTCTAACTCTTTATAAAGCTCAAGTCCGATCTTGCATGGAGTACTGCTGTCACCTTTGGGATGGCTCGGCTAAATACCAACTTGCTGCACTGGATTCGGTGGAACGCAGAGCCAAGAGATTAATAGGCGATAAAAAACTGGTGGCGACCAAGCTTCACAGCCTGGCTCACCGCCGCAAGGTTGCTTGCCTATCGGTCTTCTACAGATTGTACTTCGGAGAGTGTGCGCGTGAGCTGCATGAGCTCATACCACCGTCTCCTTTCTTCTATCGGACATCCAGACGCACGGCCGGCTACCATCCGTTCTTAGTTGATATACCCACATTACGCACTAAGCGCTTCAAATCATCTTTCATTATGCGCACGGCTAAAGAATGGAATTCCCTGCCTGCGTCTGTATTTCCGAGTGCATATAACCTGAATCTCTTTAAGTCTAGAGTGAATAGGCATCTTCTGGGCAAGCTCGCTCCACCGTAGATCCCATCTCTGCTCTAGGGTAAGATTGGGGTCAAGAGTAAGCCCATCATAAATAAAAAAAAAAAAAAAAAAAATCAATCGACCCTGTTTAGGATGTTCACGATTATCACTTGTTACATAGCCAGGTTTGCTAGATTCAAGAATATGACGTTCGTGGCAACCATCTTCTTAGTTACCTTGACTTCCTCCATCGACTTCCTCTGAGATTCCAGTTATTAAAAAAAGTCCATCCGTTAAAGTCAATAAGCGTAAAAATCGTCGCTAGTACTAAGTGAGCCTTCCCTAAATTTGTGACTCTACCTACAGAAACGCAAACAAACAACAAACTACAATCTCTTTGATGTCCACTGATTGAAGTGGCATTAGGTCGAGTCCAGTGACAGCTGTATTCGAAATGAAGCTCATTGGACGGATTGAGCTGGAAATTCTATCAGCGACAGTATAGTATAGGTAGGTACGAAGTGTCCGATGTGTTTCGGAGTTGAAGTCTTTAGTTAGCTTTGACAAACGAGGACGAATCCAGCTCTAAATATGATACAAGATCGTAATATGATTTTGAGCGAATTTCAATCCAAGGAATGTGATGATTATAGCAACCATCTTAGTTACCTTGAGTTCTTCTGAGATTTCAGTTATCTATCTATCACCCGTTAAAGTCTATTAGCGTCAAAACCATCGCCGGTACTGAGCGAGCCATCTGTAAAGGCGCCCTGCCGTTTTCCTAATTTGTGACTCTACCTACCAAGCAAACAACAAACTACAATCTCTTTGATGTCCACTGATTGAAGTGGCTTTAGGTTGACTCGAGTGACAGCTGTATTCGAAATGAAGCTCATTGGATGGATTGAGCTGGAAATTCTACATGCGACAGTATACGAAGTGTTTCGATGCTGTTTCATTGTCGAAGCTACAAATCCCCAATGCTAAATCCTCAAGTAACCTTTGAGCTATGAGAATGATCATGGCTGACCAAAGTTAGATACCTACCGTTTTCCTAACGAAAAACGTTCCAATACGTTTGTGTTGCTAAACAACGAAAGCTAAATATTTTTAAATGTAATTTGAAGTAGGTAATTTTCTTTCTCTAGGTATTTAATTTTTTTATTATGGTGGTGAATAAGTGACAGATGTTTTCGAAAATCATAATAATAAGAAAACATCAATACACATAACGCATTAATAATAAAGAACAAAACAAAAAAATCTTTATTGTTGGAAAAACAAAAGAGAAACGTAAGAAATGAGCCTCGAAAATTTGTAATTAAGAAAGAACTTTTAATAAACAGCGAATCTTTTTTAACAAAAGTTAATTAAGAGTAAAATCCGAGTTATCCTCAGTCTTAAATTTAAGGGGGCTTTATGGGAGGGAAAGAAAAATAATGGGTTTATTAACGCTTTGTCCGAAATTCGTACAAACAAAGTTAATTATATTCGTTGCATTTTTCTCATCTAAAACTTTGATCAATTTTCTTTCGGAAAAATTGTTCAATTTAACGGAATGTTAAACCATTACAAAACGACAAGCTGACAACCTATCGCTAAGGTGCTATAGCATAACAGCCACAACAGTCCACTGCTGGACATGGGCCTACCCCTATCGGGGGGTATTGCCATACTCACCACGCTTGGCAGGCGGATTGGCGAGTGTAGTGCATGATGTTGCATTGACAGGGAACGCTGCTGCCTATTCCCTGGATAAGTATCCCATAGTCGTTTTTTACGACACCCACGGGTAGAATTGGGGTGATGCTATTCTAAGCCGGCATCACATGGCAAGGTGCTATAAGAGTCTTCTGAATGACCATTCAGTTTTAGTCGACTCTCAAATTTTTGTCAGACGTGCCGTTTTTTAGAGCCGTTTAGGTTCTGCCTACCCCGCTTGGGCTAAAGATACATACCTACATGTACGTATGTGTTAGATTATTATAAATATTTTCAGCGCGTATACTTATATTTTTATGCCGACTTGAAGGTTCTGCCTCAATTGATCTTAATTGAGATTATTTAGATGCTATTTTGTTTGTCAGTATGTAAGTATTTCAGGTGACCGAATTTTTACGGTCATAGATGTTCTGCCTACCCCGAAACAGATACTAGTGTGATTTATGTATATACCTATGTTTGGTTGTTTTTAAACATTCCAAATTTTTCTTCGCTCCCAGATCACCATAAAAGACAAATTAACGTGCTTATTAAAGCGTGGTGTCCACACTTTCCACAAAATCGTTATTAATCCTAGCGCTAGCGTAGTGAGGATTTTGGACGCCGGCCAAAATCATGGGCCTACATTTTGCCTGTTATACTTAGTAGGGTGGCCCAATCTAACGTCGTTAGCGAAAAGCTTGAAATTGCCAGTTACAAGTTTGATGCTATTTAGATAAGAAAGCAATGTCCATTATGCGGGTAGAAAGTAGTTAGATCGAGATTTGTGTGATTGGTCTGCGGACGAAAAGTATGATTGCAGACCTCATTTAGGAAAAATATAATTTTGCCTAAATGAGGTCTGACTTCGATATTTATTAAGTTTAGCCTAGATTTGTTGCTGACGAAATAGTTCTATGGTCATCAGCCTAAATTAGTCCACCGCTGGAAATCGCCACTGAACATGATCCCAGTTAATCTGAAAGTTTTTTTCCGCCCAAAATAGCCTGCAAAAATCATAACTTCGACTTTGCTATGAGGGCAACCTGAGCAATTTCTACTGTATTTGTAAGTTTATTAGTTTTCTTGGCTTGTTTACACAAATTTAGCGAACCTTTTGCCCCTAGTAAGGCACTCCAAGGAAATTTTTTCCGTGGCATGATCTGTTTTTAAACGTTATCTGGAAACAGACATCATCATCTTTCTGCCCTTACCCCAAATTGGTTGAGGTCAGCGCAACATGTTTTGTTAGCGGACAATATCATGTAGCAAAGGGATTTTGCAATATTTCTTGACCGACCGCCTGCCCGCTGGCTATCTGAAAACAGATAGTTCATAGAAAATTATAAAACGCTCGTCTTTAATCGCTTACGCCACAGGCTGTTGTAGTGTAAGAAACTAGGCAAAACCAGAAATAAAATGAGCTACAGACTTTAATAGGCGAAACTTTAATTAAGTTGGACAGTGTTTTTGGCACTTGCTCTAACTTATTTCGAAGCAAGGAACAACTAGCAAATTATCTCTGTTATGGCGGCAATTTGTTAAGTGAGTAAAAATAAATGAAATTAAGGGGTCACTTCTGTGTAACGACCGCCATCTAAGTAGGCAATCATAGACAGCGACCGACGGCTTATCGTGCCCTTCGAGGCACAGAACCATCTTTCTCTTTGGATAATCTAGTGGTTCAGGAATGTCCGAACCAGACTGGGAACAGAATCACAAAGTGAAAAATATAAAGTGTGAGAGTGACCCACCAAGAAACGAACCAGGAACTTTTGCACCAAAGTTAGGCGCACTATCAGTTGTCGATTTCCTACGTCATTTCGAAACCCTGTTATTCGAGTGATTTTTTGTCGATGACGTTTTTACGAGGTTACTTTTTATCGAATGCTTATTCCTTCAACTGTCTCCTTTATCGAAAACTTTATTACTGATATTACTTTTTGTCGAAACACTTTTAATTAAGAGGTTTTATGTCGAGTCTTTATTTATAGAAAATACATTCCCGTTGAGCGTATTTTTCCAACTCTTTCTTTAAACGTTAACTTTTCTTATCAATGTTTCCTTATACATATACAAACAGACAGATAAAATGTTCAAAAATTGGTGATTTAGTCTATGTATCGATAACTTATTAAATTCCGATTAAAAAGTTTTAAAATATAGGATGTAACAAAATTTACTGCAAATATTTTAAAGGGTGAACCAACCCACGATATTGAACAGCACTAGACTATAGCTGATACGACATACTATAAGGTCCTATTAAATTCACTGCAAATATTTTTAGGGTATGTTCTAGTCGTGAAACTTTTCTTATAACATTTTCCCGAAACATGAAAGTATTTTAGACCTCTCATACAAAAATGTCCAAAACATGTGTCAGTTTATATTTTCACGAGTAAAACATACCCTGAAAATATTTGCTGTGAATTTAATAGAACCCTATATAAGTGCCGAACTTACGCGGCAGCATGGTATTGGCATTTATGATATCACAATATTGTTACCAACACGTTAGTCTCTTTTTCTCACTTAGTACTACATAGATTATGAATTTGCTCGAGTGTAACAAGGATAGACAGACTGTTGTCGTAAACGTTAAATTACTCTCTCGACTTGTAGGAATGACCTATATGGCCATTTAAGCAACAAAAATAAATGTGGGTAGTTTTAATTTGTAGTGAATTATTGTAGTCCTTTGTTTTTGTGCTTGTAATCGCTTTAAACCAGTGGTGAATTTGTGCACGATTGCAAATATTCGGTTAAAAATGTCTAATTATGTGGAAACATCAGTTTCAAAGCGAGGGAAAACTGTTTTGACTATCGAAGGATATGAGATGTGCTTAAATAGACGTAGTGAAAATAAACATTACTGGTGCTGTGCTGTGAAACAGGATAAACAATGCAGGAGCACGGTGGTGACAGATTTACATGAAGAAATAGGCAAGCATACTATTTCTAAATCAATGACTGTGCACTCACATTCACCTAATGCCGCTAAAATTGACTCTTTAAAATTAAGAGAAAATTTGAAACGTGATGCCGTTAGCAGCAACTCTTCGCCCGCTAAAATTATACAAGATAATTTAGCTAAAATTCCAAGTAGTAGCGCGTGTTCAGTTCCTAATAAAAATGCTATGAGACAAGTAATAAGACGCGCAAGAAAAAAAGATTTGCCTCCAGAGCCAAATTCTTTTGAAGACATTGATGTCCCAGAGCAGCTACGGACTGTAGAAGGACAAGATTTTCTTGCCAGGGACTGTGTTTATGAAGATGGCAAACGGTTGTTAATATTTTGTACCAAAAAAGGGATTGATATACTAAGTACAGCCCTTGTATGGCTAATGGACGGCACCTTCGAGACTTGTCCGGGACTATTTACACAAATATATTCGATCCATGCCTTGATAGGCCAGAACGTTGATAGTTACAAAACAGTCCCTTTGGTGTATTGCTTTTTGCCGGACAAAAGAGAAGTCACTTATATGGCGTTTTTCAGGGAGCTAAAAGCATATGCAGCAGAATTAGAAATCACTTTAAACCCACAGCATATTATGACTGATTTCGAAATGGCTGTAATTAACACGGTGAAAATTGAATTTCCTGAGGCAGTCCACAAGTGTTGTTTGTTCCACCTGGGCCAAAGTGTGTGGCGAAAAGTGCAAAGTTGTGGGCTTGCCTCACGATATGCCAAAGACAGTGAATTTTCTCTGCAAATACGCCACATTACGGCTCTAGCATATTTGCCGCCAGAAGAAATAAAAGACGCCTTTGTAAAACTGAAAAATGAGGTATTACCTCCTGAGGCTGCACCTATAACTGAATGGTTCGAAAACTATTACGTCCTTGGCATTAAAAAAACCAACGGCAAAGGCACAAAACTTCGAGTGCATTACAGAACAGACCCAATGTTTCCGCCTACATTATGGTCCATTCAGATAAACAATGAATTACATTTCCCGAGGACTCAAAACAACGTCGAGGCCTGGCATCGAAGATGGAATTCTTTGCTTGCCAATGAAAGATATGGACTGTACGACACAATAAAGTGCATGCAAAAAGAGCAAGCAACTACGAATCACACTCTTGTCAAAGCTGCAGCATTTCAACCTGGAACACCACCCAAAAAAAAAGTTACAAGAAGTAGCAAAGCTATAGAGTTAATTTGCGAAAAAAAAAGTAAAATGGATATTGTGTCTTTCCTCAAAGCTATCGCGAGTAATACTGAACTCTGTTAAATAAGTACCTAATACAATTTTCATAAAACCTATACCTACTTACATCGTACCTATTTTCGAAATGATTATGAAATAAGACATGCATAGGTATTTTTCATTTGTAATACTTTGGATATATTGTTATGCATTTAATTGATAGGAATCAGTACCTATATATTTTTGTTTTTGATTGTGAATTTATTATTTTTTCCTGATTATTAAGGAGGAAAAGTTATTTTTGTTTTTTTGCAATATATTGAAGAAGACTTTTTATTACTTTTCTTACTTTCGGAAAGTTAATTTGAATATTTTCTGAAAATTACCCAGCACCAATTCAGTTCATTGTTTCTTCGAAATAAATATATTAATAAATCACATTATTGTTTTATTTTCTATCTATTTTAAATAAACACCAGCACCATCATCAATCTGGAAATTATACCTGTAGTATATGCAATTAATATTTATGTAAGTCTAGTAGGTATTGAACAGCCTGTTTTTTTTCACGACACTTACACAACCATTTTGTATGCTCTGTGTACAAATCGTTATATGCATGAATTTGCGATAAATTTGGCTATCGATGTACGAAAATATTGATTAATAGTATTTCAATTAAATGAACGATCGCTGTATGAGTCATTCGATTGATAGATTTTCGATAAAATAAACCCTCGCTGTAGCAGAAGTCGTGAAAACATTATTTCGTTTAAAAGTAATGTCAGTAGATCGTCATCGATAAAAGAACACTCGATTAACGGGGTCTCGAAATGACGTAGGAATCCCGAAAAATCTTGCCTCAGACACTGAATAAATCGTCTGGCCAATGATGATGATGAAGGGACGGTGTGCCGAAAACTTTGCAGGCATGATCAGATGATGAAACTGAACAACTTTTACGATCGAGCCAATGGAGGGAAAGAAGATTTTTTTTCCGACCTCTCATGCAAAATTCGCGATCAGCTGACTGACTTTGTATGGGAGGTCGGAAATTTTTCTCGTTTCCCACCATTGGCTCCATAGTAAAAGTTGTCCAGTTTCATGTTCTGAGCACGCCTGCAAAGTTTTCGTAACACCGTCCCTGACACCCCGTATTTAAAGCTAAAATTCACACTTTGCTTTAGGTATCTTAATAGTCAAAATTCTAATATCTTATAAGTTATCTTATAATTTTTGGATTTTTTTGTGTGTACAGCACGCTGAAACAATTTCATCTCAGGCACTCTCGGGAACAAAAAACTCGTGTTCGTTTCCGTTCAATTTAAGAAACTTGAATTTCAAAATGGCGCTGTAATAACAAAAGACAGTATTTTTATTCCAGCTCTTCCGAGTCGAGGAAATATTAGCTTTCAACTTTTCCTACTCTTTTGATTAATTCTAAGGAAATAGTAATAGTAGTAAAACAGTTGCCGACTATCTTTTTGGATAGTATGCTTTCGTTTCTTTTCTTTGGATTCGTCAATGATGATAGTTATTATGGTAGATATTAAACTGACCAGCTTGCAATTTAATGAACAATGTACGAAAACAAATGCGAGAAATTCAGATTTGTATGCATGCATATGACATAAAATATGTTCATCAAATTTATACGTAGCAGATATGATTTTTTCTAAAACGGCCCTCTAATACAGGAACAAACAATCGGAAAGGTGGGCAAGGTACTAATGAAACTAAACAACTTTCCCCTCTTTTTCTTACTCCTTGTACAGAGGTAATATCGTTCTTGGTGATCCTTAAATATTGCTACTATTACGCAAGTGTATCTTAATTTTCCACGCCATTTTGCTGAATAGTTTCAATTGAAAATTATTATTATGCTTATTATTAATTTACATTATTATAAATACAAGCCTTGAGTATGAAATTATGAACGAAAATTAATGCACAACAAATTTTCAATGGTACTTAATTTGAAGTGCGCTCGTCCTGAATGGTGCTCATCCAAAATGCTATTAAAAAGCTGACTGAATAAAAAATTACATCATCGATTTTGTTGCGATGTAGGAAAACAGTTTTTTGGAGTATTTTATGAAGGCTTTTCATCCAGATTTTATTAATAACCAGTAAATGTTGACTTGACAAAATTAAGTGACAAATATATCCGTACGCAAGAGTAGTCCGAAAAACTGCTAGTCAGCTATTGCATTATAGGTACATCTGATTGTACGAAATGGGAGGTACAATTACTACCTCCCATACAAAATTTCTCGGGCTGCAGATTTTGTTGAACGGGAGGTCTAATTTTTTTAGGCTTTGAACTTGATCCTTAGGGAAAATTGTTCAGTTTGACGTGTTGAGCTTAGCGTTTTCGGGAAAGTGGGTCGTTTGGTAGCACCCTGTTTAATATACATTTACCTAATATTATAGCATATCTTTTATGTATTTGTATGTATGTACAAGCTCTTCAATCAGACATCCCATTAGCTCATGCACTTAACATGAAACAAAAACATTCCACAATCAATCATATATTTTCTGCCTGTTACGGAATATCAGAAAATCTTATTCGATCAACACAAAAGATGTGGACGATAAACACAGATCAAAGAACGTTTCAAAGAGAACCCTACAGATGAATCGAATGAAGACGTAAAAAGCGCAATGCCATTAAATTCAATGTTTACAGAAGGATCTCTCGACCCTATTTAGAATTTTCGATACTGCCACTTGTTATGTAGATAGGTTTGGTACTGTCAAAAACTCAAAGTACCTACCATAAGAATATCAAAACACAATCTGATACAGGAACGTTATATGATTCTGAGTTAAGTTTAATCCAAGAAATATGACGTTTATGGCAACCATCTTCTTAGTTACCTACCATCAGTTCCTATGAGATTCCAGTTCATTAAGTAAAGTGAGTGTCAATATGATTAAAAATGGGTTTTGATTTGTTCATTTACTGCGATTTAGCGCGGTCCAAGCCATTGTGGCAAATTTCTTATGTCTCCACCCTGGTTGTTTCTTGCTCCCTCTGAAAATATCGCCTCACTGACGTGGTAATAAAAACAAGAGAGGAAGAAATATAGGAACGACGATACTTGTTTGTAGCTTTTGAACGTAAACAACGCTTGAAATGCTTCGTGGCTTTATGGTAAAACGATGTAAGTCAAAATTCAAGAAAAATACATAAATACCTAGAAATATTTTATTTTTTTAATCCGACTATAAAGCTATTTTATTATTATGGCTAAAACAAATCAGTGTGACGCCTTAATCTCACAAAGTAAAACCGCAGGGCTGACAGTTTAGTTGTTCTGTAGATTACAATACTCTACAAATATGAAATAGTTACGAAATATCTTAAATCTTTTAGTAATCTAGATTGCATTTGTATATCACATTCATATAAATAAGTAATTTTGTTTCTGTGCCTTAGAAATATTTCTTTGAAATGTGCTCTCTCGCATGTCACAGGTAATTTTCTTTTTCATAAAATACTTTTGTGATTTCTTATTTAGAATTCACCACAAATAAAATTGCTTGAAGATTAGGTAATTTAGTTTAGGTTGGGTATTTAACGTACTACAATAATGTTAGATGTCTGAACTTGTCTTAGAAAAACCATTGTTCTCTATAACACAAGTCCTTAGAAATTGTATTGTCAAAAGCGAACCTAAAAAATGCTAACGAAACAAATAATACACATTCAAGTTTACGAGATCTTTAGTTACTCGCAATACTCTCGAACCGGCGGGCTGGCAAGCGCAGCGCATGGTATTGTATTCAGAACGACCAATCACTCCTTGTATATTTTCTTCCCTGGCTACCAACAACGTGTAGAACAATGTGTAGCACTGAAGATATAATTTTCAAAGCCGACACTTTTGTGGGTGGCACGCAAAAAACAAAAATCGAAGTAGGTATATACTCGGTACAAGTAGCTTGTAGACACTCATAGACTCATGCCTCGTTTCGCATTCATAGTTCATCTGTTCTGGACGGTTTTCGTATGGACACTCCCATACCTGATGACCATAATTGAAGGTGAAACAACCAGGACCTTTCGCTATCAGTACTTCGGCAGTCATCGCTTCAGCTTAATTAATGCTGACTAAGCGAACAAAATCGACTTACTCCCTTTTACCACCCGACCGCAAAATGTAGGTGAATGGTCAGTCGGCAGACCATCGATCTTTTATGCCTTTCATTGCTTGTTTTCCGTAGTTTCCTAATAAAGTAGGGAAAAAACATTGCTCATTTCAGCTGGCAACACCGTTTGAGTTGCCAAGTCAAAGCAGGGCTGGAATATCGGGCTGAAATTAATGAAAAGATTTGTTTGATTTTATTTGTGTACCTAGGTTTCTATTCAATTTCCAGAATAAAAAATCCTGTAGGCTAATATTACATAGCCTGACAGGGATCTGTGATCGTTAAGATTTTGAATAGAATAGAAGTTTGAAAATATTAACACCACTTGATAAAGTTTAAAAGTCAATAAAAAGACTGTGTATCACTATAGCGACAGGTTGTCAGCTTGTCGCCTAAAATTGTTATACTCATCAGCTCTCAATTTCCTTAGGCTCTTTTAAAGACACTCACGGAGAAGATATGGGGTGAATGCTATTCTAAGCCGGCACCATACGACATGGTATATTCAATCGTCAACAAGTTATACCTATTAAACTGTTATCAAAACAACATGATCTTCAAGATATTAACAAATTCAAAACATTTTAATTAATTGAATATCAGAAAAGATAATTGTTTCCTCTTGAACCAATGGAACTTATTTTGAACTTAATTTAAACTTCCGCACTCAATTTTGAGTGTCGATTTAAGGAAGGGCTGTCAATTTAAACCAATAAACGTAATGTGATGTGGTTAAATGATGATAATCATTTACCCGACTGGCAGAAAGAGGGTTATGTTTTTCGAGAGTATGTTATGTATGTGGGTATGTATGTAAATAAGAAATTCGTTTTCACGGGCTACATCCCAAACTACAGACTGGGCAAGTCTAGACATGTGCCGTGTTATTACAAAAAAAGTTAGACATGGTTTAAGTCGCTTGACAACTTCAAACCGGTGAGGTGTCGTTAGATTCATCTTAGTAGCGCAATGGATAATGGCTATTTTAGGAATACATAAATTCAAGATGGCGGATTTTTATTTCAAAATAAAACTTTGAATTTACCGCATTTGAGCTGTGTACCTATTTTAATACATCTGCTTGTAGAGAAATGAAAAGATAATTTGGATAGCAAAAATTCTAGGCAAAAGGTCATAGGTATGACTTTAATGTCAACCAACACCATCCGGTATAAAGGAAAATAAGAAATTGAAAAAATTGACAATATGCCGCATGGGTCAATATGCCCCACCGCTCTGAGCTATCAATGCACCGGTAGATACCTCCCAAATTTTTCAATCTCTTGATGCTCGTCTCCAAGCGAAAATCTGATATGATATCATAAAAAAGGTGTAGATAACTTTTAGAAGGAAAAGTCCCCATCAAATTGCGTGATTGCGTATCTCTTTACTGACACTGCGAGTGAGTGATTCCAACATGGAGACTATAATTTATCACTTGAGTTTAATGAAATGATTTACAAGCGTCAACATAATTCACTTAATCTCCTTCCCGTCTGTTGCAAGTGTAAGTGACAGATTGTACTATCGCCAACACATCAACCTACCTCTCAAAGACCAATTTTAGAGAGCTATACTGGTTTTTAATACAAACAATTAAACAAGCCAGTATAAATTGATCCCTTACATTGGTTGCTTGATGGCAAGTTAGGTTAGGTTAGGTTAGATACAGGATTTTCATGAAAATACGAAGAAACAACTTTGAAGTGACAGCGCTAATTAAGTGTGTAGAACGAAACGACGAAATTTGGCGCAATTACGCCAGCAATGTACTTTTCTCCAATTTGCTCGGAAATAGCTTCATTACCTTAAAAAAAGAATACGTCAATGGGCTCATTTATGTTGTCAAGGCGCAGAGGACTGTAATAGAAATTGCCGGACTAGGCCGGTAATAAAAGGGTTCTTAAACTTCACACTTTCGTGATTAGGTGTTTTATGGAACACATTTTGTTTGAAGTTTGAAGGCTGAATGTGAATTTCCCGCGCATTCTTTATGAAACGGAACGTAAGCAAAACCAGCGCCAACGCTTTGCGAACTTTAAAAGTTACAAAGTGTCAATTTTATCACGATTTAAATATTTGTTTCCTTGCAAATTGGAGAAAAGCACTATACAAACCTCGGCCGAAATAACAATTTCTGGTCTCGTTTACTTTAGAAGGCCTCGACTTCGTCTCGGCCTTCCAATGCCACTCGACCAGAAATTGCTATATACTCGGCCTGTGATGTAATGTACTATTTCTCCAATTTGCTCGGAAATGGCTTCATTACTTTAAAAAAAGAATACGTCAATGGGCTCATTTATAATGTCAAGGCGCAGAGGACTGTAATAGAAATTACCGGACTAGGCCGGTAAAGAAAAGGTTCTTTAACTTCACACTTTCGTGATTAGGTGTTTTATAGATCACAATTTGTTTGAAGTTTGAAGGCTGAATGTGAATTTCCCGCGCATTCTTTATGAAACGGAACGTAAGCAAAACCAGCGCATGCGCTTTGCGAACTTTAGAAGTTGTGAAGTGTCAATTTTGTCACGATTTAAATGTTTACTAGAGGAAAGCCCGGCTTCGCTCGGGTGAAATGAAACTCGTAATGTAGGTGCAAAATATAGGTACTTGCGTATTCTCTAAATTATTGAAGGCAAAGCAGGAGTGTATAGCGGGAAATCGACGTAACTCTATCTTGACAGCACGCTATCTTGATCACAGTAAATATATCGCTTCTTTGGTCTCAGCAGTAAAGTTTCATACAAACGCTCAAAAACTCACTCACGCACACATACGGCGCCGCTACATGGAAGCTTATATTTCTCGAACTTGATGTCCTTCTTTGACTCCCACTTCTTATTTGTAATTTTACCATTTTGTTTGTAAATCGCCCTTACTCTAGTACTTATATGATGCAATAAAACATGCTGTACTACGACAGCCGCAACAGTTCACAGCTAGACAAAGGCCTTCCCTTATTAGAGGGGTATTTGCCATACTCACTACGCTTGGCAGTCGGATTGGCGAACGCAGTTCAAGGTGATGTATTCACAGAGAATTTTGCAGCCCACTCTTTTTAGTATGACAGCTGACACCTGTCATATAGATCTCGTCAAGGCCTACAACTTTCCTACAGAAACTAATAGTGTAGCACGCATAGTTTCCGATATAAACGACTTTTTAGTATGACAGCTGACACCTGTCATATAGATCTCGTTAAGGCCTAAAACTTTCCCAAAGAAACCAATAGTCTAGCATGCATAGTTTCCGATATAAATGACTTTTTAGTATGACAGCTGACACCTGTCATAAAGATCTCGTTCAGGCCTACAACTTTCCCAAAGAAACCAATAGTCTAGCATGCATAGTTTCCGATATAAATAACTTTTTAGTATGACAGCTGACACCTGTCATATAGATCGTTCAGGCCTACAACTTTTCCAAAGAAATCAATAGTCTAGCACGCATAGTTTCCGATATAAAAGACTTTTTAGTATGACAGCTGACACCTGTCATATAGATCTAGTTAAGGCCTAAAACTTTCCCAAAGAAACCAATAGTCTAGCATGCATTGTTTCCGATATAAACGACTTTTTAGTATGACATCTGACCCCTGTCATATAGATCTAGTTAAGGCCTAAAATTTTCCCAAAGAAACCATTAGTCTAGCATGCATAGTTTCCAATATGAACGACTTTTTAGTATGACAGCTGACACCTGTCATATAGATCTCGTTAAGTCCTACAACTTTCTCAAAGAAACTAATAGTCTAGCACGCATAGTTTCCGATATAAACGACTTTTTAGTATGACAGCTGACACCTGTCATGTAGATCTCGTTAAGGCCTAAAACTTTCCCAAAGTAACCATTAGTCTAGCATGCATAGTTTCCGACATAAACGACTTTTTAGTATGACAGCTGACACCTGTCATGTAGATATCGTTCAGGCCTACAACATTCCCAAAGAAACCAATAGTCTAGCACACATAGTTTCCGATATAAACGACTTTTTAGTATAATAGCTGACACCTGTCTTATAGATCTCGTTAAGTCCTACAACTTTCCCAAAGAAACCAATAGTCTAGCATGCATAGTTTCCGATATAAATGACTTTTTAGTGTGACAGCTGACACCTGTCATGTAGATCTTGTTAAGGCCTACAAATTTCCCAAAGAAACTAATAGTCTAGCACGCATAGTTTCCGATATAAACGAATTTTTAGTATGACAGCTGACACCTGTCATGTAGATCTCGTTAAGGCCTAAAACTTTCCCAAAGTAACCATTAGTCTAGCATGCATAGTTTCCGACATAAACGACTTTTTAGTATGACAGCTGACACCTGTCATGTAGATATCGTTCAGGCCTACAACATTCCCAAAGAAACCAATAGTCTAGCACACATAGTTTCCGATATAAACGACTTTTTAGTATAATAGCTGACACCTGTCTTATAGATCTCGTTAAGTCCTACAACTTTCCCAAAGAAACCAATAGTCTAGCATGCATAGTTTCCGATATAAATGACTTTTTAGTGTGACAGCTGACACCTGTCATGTAGATCTTGTTAAGGCCTACAAATTTCCCAAAGAAACTAAAAGTCTAGCACGCATAGTTTCCGATATAAACGAATTTTTAGTATGACAGCTGACACCTGTCATGTAGGTCTCGTTAAGGCCTACAATTTTCCCAAAGAAACCTATAGTCTATATAGCACGCATAGTTTCCGATATAGGTTCCTGTAGAAGACACTATCATCTTGCTGCTGGAGCCTCCTACCGTCCGACGCAGCGGCGCTGGAATCCTATGATACTGACACTGGCAGAATTATCCTAAACGGGTTAAAGGCCATTCTTAATAAAAAAAGAAAAGGGACCATGGACTAAATAGTTCTTAATCAGAAGCTAGGTGGTAGCTAGGCAACAGGTTGGTGACGAAAAATGGCAGGGCCTATTGTATATTTTGCCTGTCAGCATCGTTAGAATTTTATAAAATTCTTGATATTCCGCTAAATTCAGATATATGTTGTCGACTCAAAAACAATATTTTTTTATGTTTTATTATTTAGAAAACAGAAAACAGGGGGTAACCGTTACCCCTGCACGAGATTATTAATATAGATTATTTATGTTTCCTTGCAAATTGGAGAAAAGCTCTATACAATCCGCGGCCGAAACAACAATTTCTGGTCTCGTTTACTTTAGAAGGCCTCGACTTCGTCTCGGCCTTCCAATGCCACTCGACCAGAAATTGCTATATACTCGGCCTGTGACGTAATGTACTATTGCATTACGGATGCCGAAATTCCGTCGCCGAATGTCAGTCCGAAGTAATTTGGCGTGATTTTTACGTAATAAAAAATCAGAATTTGTCAAGCAAATCTAGGTTTAAATACAGGGTCCCATTGTAAAAGTTGTACAGAATCACGAGTAGAAACACCCTGCAAAGTTTGCGCACTGACTAAAAAATAACCCTGTATATAACTGCAGTTGAACTGGTACATTTACGTACTAACTACTAGAACTACCGGTGGTTCTGCTCGGTAGTTCTAGTGGACCTAGAGGGTAATTTCGGCGCACGTAATACACCCTAATCCCATCATCTCAATATATTGTCATATCTCTGAGACCAAACTTTTTGTTTTTAATTAGTTAAGTAATCTGTTTTTTACCTACAGCTATATAAATAGAAAATTTCTTCCCAAGGTTTGCATTCAAGTTTTACTTCCTGTTACAAAGTTTAATTCCTTTCCTGAAGAAACGTGAGAAAGTAATTACAGGGAACATCAGGTTTGGTGAATATTTTAACAAAAGATAATTGGATAGGTGTACGTACTTTTATAATTTGGCTGAACTTGGCCATTTTAGTAAATTCAATTTGAATGCGGAGCGTATCTGTAAGACGTAGGTATAGCCGTGTGATGTCGGCGAATATCGTCATCCTAGGAGTATAATATAAGCAAGCTATAGAGTGCACGTATCGTCCCGCGACGTGTTGTCAAAACGTAAGCAGTTGCTCCATGATACCGACGTTAAATGTATTGGAAGTTATAAAGGTTCAATAGTATAGTCACTGGCGTTTTGCTACTGATAGACAGAGTGGTTGACTTGTGTCTACTACTGCCAACCGTTCTAACTTTTTAGGCGCACTCTACAACTTGCTTTATATACCTATACTAAAGAGTCACCCCAATTCTTTCCTTTAGTCGCTGAGTACCTAAACCGCAGTCTTCCAATTTCGCGTTTTGCCTTGACCTAACGTAAGGTGGGCTCAAGGGTTTCCGATTTAGGTGACAACTGACAATCTGTCACTATAATAGTCCGAGCGACGGCTGGTCTCAACCATATCTCACAAAAGAATAGAATATTTTAGCTGTGTACTAGTAGAGGAGCTCTAGTACTTCAGATTGGTCGTGGTCTGCCGCGGCGCAATAAAATGAAAATTAGTCAGTGTACAGAAGTGAAATTTACAGAGCTGTAATTTTTAATATATCTAGATTAAGAATAAGTATGTTAATTTTAAGAATCTACAACTTTAGATGTCTTTGTAGTAATTAATTCAAAAATATAATACTTGGGAAAACATATTCTTCATCTAGACATTGAGAGATTACAGCTCTAAAAATCTCACTTCTGTAGACTGACTAATTTTCATTTTATTGACGGGGCCCACTCCCTAATAAGTAAAGTCAAGGTCCTTTAAAATTGAAATTTACTCAGAGTGAAAAGTGATCGCACCGGAGAAACTACCGGACTGAGCTCAGGCAGACCAAGGGATATGTAATCAGCTTTAAATAAACTATTATTACAACTTAGTTTCATTCTGTTATTCGATGAAATAAAATTTTCTCAAAAAAAAAGTAAAAGTGGTCGTATCTGGAAAACTACCAGGCTGTGGTCAGGCAGTCCAGTATTTTATAGGCAGACTTAAGCAAGCTATCGGTACGACATATTTTTATTCTATTATTCGAAGAGATAAAATTTTTATTAAAAAACGTAAAAGTGGTCGGACCGGGAAAACTGCCAGGCTGTGGCCAGGCAAACCAGTATATATGTAGGCAGACTCAAGCAAGCTATCGGTAAGATATATTTTCATTCTATTCTTCGATGAGATATTTTTAACTTTTTTAAGAGGGCATACTTTTAGCTACACTGAGAAAAATCGTGGCCTAATAAGTTACCAACTTGCTTATTAGGAAAAAATATATTTGAGTCATATAAGAACATTTTAAGAGCAACAAGCTGTGAAGTCACAGGCGGAGCTGCTCACCCTGGGCCAAGACCGGCACGAAACATTTCTGCGGAGGAAGGTTCTCCTATTTCATGGAATAGCTGAAACAAAGGACGAGAAGATAAGTGAAGTGGTCTGTAATATTTTATGCAATAAAATGCAGTTACCGGACCTCACCTTAAGCGATCTACAGTCCTGCCATCGCCTCGGATCCATTTCATCAAAGCCTCGACCAACTCTTGTCCGTTTCCGGGACATTGAACACCGTCAACTGGCATGGGATTCCAAGACTTCGCTTAAAGATACAGGCATCATAATCTCTGAATTTCTGACCAAGTCAAGGCATGACGTGTTTATGGCTGCTCGTAAGCACTTTGGAGTCCGAAACTGCTGGTCCGCTGATGGTAAAATAGTTATCCTGCTGCCTGACAAGACTCGAAGGAAAATTGAGACCCAATGCGAGCTCAATCGTTTGACGTCATCATATCCTGCCACTCAGCAAGGCATACAAGCGCCAGTGTCGACGAAGCCACCCAAACCACCAGCGAAGACAAAGGCGGGGGGAACAGCGCCGCAGAACGTGAAGCCTGCTTCAGCAGCTGACGCTGCAGCTAGGAACCTCAGGCCCCGGCAAAACTGAAGCTTTTTGCTTGTCCTTGAGTATTGTCAGCTCCTTTGCCTAGTTATATTTTTCATCAGGTAGATGTAAGTAAATTGTTATTTTTGCTTCCGGGTAAATTTCTTTTTATTTTATTTTAGAGTGAGGTTAGGTTTAATTTGTGAACTTGTAATTGTCAATCTGACACTAGATGTGACATAACCTAATCCATAGATATTAAATTTTTTTTTTTCTTTGTTCTTGCAGTGGGATACTAGGTATTTGATACAATGATTTGTTTCAATCAAGGGTGCGTTCACGTCACCTATGTTCTATAATTTTTTTTTTTTTGTGGTTTGTTTTTGTGTGTTATTATTTTCACAGCAAATTTCGGGAAGTGTTGATGAAAGTTAAATAGAAATTAGTTCTGTTTTAGTATTAATTAGCTTTATTTTGTATTTATTTAATTTAGTTATTTATTATATATTAGGTATATTATTGCTCTTTATTCATGGATAATGTAGGCGATTTTAACGATAGCTATTTCTCTTGCTCTTCCTCGGATAACTTCTTTAGTGCGGATAGTGACGGTGATGAGGATTCTCCTCTCTCTGTTCATGACCAGATAAAATCTTCTTTTTCTAAATTCCCGAACAACTTCAACGTTGTTCACATCAATGCCCAGAGTATTCCTGCCCACTATTCTGATTTCGTGGCGTCCTTTAGTGGCACTTCTGTTGATGCTATTCTCGTTTCTGAAACCTATCTTAAGCCTTCTCTCTCTTCTTACCAATATCCTTTACCAGGTTTCAAACTCATTCGTAATGACCGTACAGGCAAGGGAGGCGGTGGCGTTGCCATTTACTTGCGAGCTGACATAGTACATACGGTTATCAGTGCATCACCCAATAAATACTCTCATTCAGCTGAGCATCTCTTTATTGAGATCACGCTTCACCATAAAAAAATGCTGCTTGGTGTGTTGTACAGTCCGTCCCTGAGAATAGACTATTTCAGCTCTTTAGAAAATCTGCTGGGTACTTATTGCCCTAATTATGAGCATACGCTCTTACTTGGCGATTTCAATACTTGTTTGATCAAGAATGACAGCCGCACCCATAAACTCCAGTCTCTCTTGTCTGAAGTTAATCTCCACATCCTCCCACTTTCAGTTACTCACCACGCTCCAAATTGTGTCCCATCTCTTCTGGATCTCATGATCACATCATCTACAGATAAAATTGCTACCCACGGTCAATTTCCCGCAAGTTTTTCATATCACGATCTCATTTTCTTATCTTTTAAAATTCGTCCCCCCAGGCGTAAACCTAGGTTTCTTCACTTGCGCAGTTTTCGGGGAATTGACTTGGAGGCCTTAAGAAGTGATGCATCAGCTATTAACTGGAAACCCGTGCTTGAAGCTGACGAGATTGACGTGAAAGTTAAGCTATTACAAGAGGCTATTATAAGATTGTATGATAGCCACGCACCCAATAAAAAGGTAAAAGTCAAACACACTCCTGCGCCCTGGCTGACTGCCAATATTCAAAAAATGATGGCCAAGCGTGATAGGGCTAAGCTTAGATATAGAAGATTTCCCACTGAGTCCAACTTGGCCCGGTTTAAGTCTCTAAGAAATTACTGCAGTCGTCTTTGTAGAGATGCAAAAAGACGCCACATCCACCAATCTATAGAAGACTGTGGTCCAACTCAAGTCTGGCAGTTTCTGAAAACACTTGGCATTGGTAAAATCACTTCTTCGTCCGCTGGGTCTGTAGACTTAAATGCATTAAACACTCATTTCTCTTGTCCACCTTTGACCTTAGACAACGTAGTCAAATCAAAAACTATCTCTCTTCTGTCAAGTCAACCTTTGCCAGTGTGCTCCTCCTTCTCTTTCTCTGTTGTTGCTGAGGACGATGTCAAGAAGCACATTCTTTCTATTACCTCAACTGCTGTGGGCAATGATAACCTTTCCTCCCGAATGATCACCCTCATCCTTTCCGAGATCTTACCAATTCTCACTCATATTTTCAACCACTCCTTGGTAACGAGCTCTTTCCCTTCAGTTTGGAAACAAGCTGATGTAATTCCTCTTCCCAAAACATCCAGTCCTTCCTCGTTTTCCGACTTTCGTCCTATCTCTATCCTACCCTTCCTTTCCAAAGTCCTGGAACACATTGCCCACAAGCAGTTAGCTGACCATATTACATCTAATAATCTACTGTCACCATTTCAATCCGGTTTTCGTCCTGGCCATAGCACTGTTACAGCTCTCCTTAAAGTCACTGATGATATCCGATTAGCAATGGAAAACAAGTTAGTGACTATCCTGATTTTACTGGACTTTAGCAGTGCTTTTAACTCGGTGGACTTTGATGTACTTCTCTCTATTCTTCGCTCTTGTAACGTATCGTCCTCAGCAATAACCTGGTTCAGTTCTTACCTTCGTGGTCGCTCGCAGCGGATCCGCTCTGATGAGGTTTTCTCGGACTGGTGTGATCTTGCGGCGGGTGTTCCACAGGGTGGCGTGCTTTCACCTCTTCTCTTTTCAATCTTCATTAATACTGTTACGTCAGTCCTCTCTTCAAGCTTCCATCTCTACGCCGACGACCTGCAGCTCTACCGAGACTCCACTGTTTCCGATATCGATCATGCTATTGAAGAAATCAATGATGATCTTACTAGGATCTCCAACTGGGCCAAATCCTTTGGTCTACTGGTCAACCCAAAGAAATCCCAAGCTATGGAGCCCATACATGCGTCAGCAGATAAATGATACCTCGCTTCCTGTTATTTTGTATAATGGGACTCCTATAGCCTTCACCAAAACAGCAAAAAACCTTGGGGTAGTAATTGATAAAAATCTTTCTTGGACGTCCCACGTTAATGAAGTCAGCAAAAAATTCATTTTTCATTTCACTCACTTAAGCGCCTCCAAAGTTTCTTGCCCCTCTCTACTAAAATCTCTCTTTCTCAGACGTTGCTTTTCCCTATCCTAGATTACGCCGACTCGTGCTATTTGGACGCCACTGAGGAGCTACTAAATAAACTTGAGCGACTTCAAAATTTGTGCATCCGCTTCATCTTTGGACTTAGAAAATATGACCATGTCTCTCATTTTAGGTCTCAACTCAAGTGGCTCCCAATCCGTTTTCGCAGGAATACTCATATTCTTTGTACATTATTTAACATTCTTTACAGCCCTTCTTCGCCTTCGTATCTTCGTGAACGTTTTTCATTCTCTCGCCCTCTTGACAAGCCCTGTCGTTCAAACGTCAGGACTCTGCTCTCCATGCCTTCCCATCGCACTGACTTCTACTCTTATTCTTTCTCAGTTCATGCTGTCAGACTTTGGAACTCTCTTCCGCCCACTGTCCGAGATAGCTCATCCATATCCATCTTTAAAAAACGTGTTAAAGAGCATTATCTTTCTTTATCACAGTAATATGTGTAGTAAAATTTATGTATTATTAATTATAAATATGTATTGTGTATGTTTATATATATATTTAAGTATTTATATCATTAGGTATATATTAGTTGTGTGTCATATAAGAATTTAAATTTATTTCTGCCTTAAAATTAAGTTAATTTGTAATATTGTGCACGTTTTATCCGCTTATCTTCAATCAACTTTCACTTCCCTAGGTCTGCTGGAAGACATTTCATTAGAAATAAGCAGTACCTGTTGTACCATTTTTCAAATGAAATTATGTATAAATTTTATTGTGTACAATAAATTGTTAAATAAATAAACAATTGATAGTTCTATGTTACAAATAAGCTTAAATGTTAGAACGTCTTATTAATATACTATATTAATTCTAATAAGCTTACTTTGTTAACTTCAGAACGTAGCCTATTTTAATGATAACTTATTTATATGTATCAAGTTGCTTAAATGTTAGTAAAAATTATAATTATTTGATCTAAACCTGACTTTTATGCATATTATTAGCAACATTTTTGTTTAAATAATCAGACAGTCATTATTAGTAAAAAGTTTTTTAGTTTATTCGATTATTGTACTTCATTTAAACGAACGCGCCCTTTAGTGATTGAGATGATCGATTTGACAGTTCAAACAATATGTTGTGTGCACGCACCAAGCGCATCAGTTCATTTCAAAACACGTTTTAGTTTGTTTTCGGCCGGCACCCAGCGTTTACGTTATTTTGTGTGCGAGTGAAAAGTGATTCTCATATTCATATTGTGTTGTGAATTGTGATTCAAAAGTGCATAATAATATACGTACTGCAGTTCGCCTTCCAAATGGATGAGATATTGGAGCTTCTACGAGCCTGGGAACTCCCAGAGCTAGCACCATTTTTCATAAGTAAGTACTCTGTACCTACCTAGCTGCCTATAATTACAAAGCCTTTAAGGACCTATTCAAGAGTAGGAGTCCCGGAATACGGCATCCCTCCCGCTATCCCGGAATGCTGCACGGCAGCCCCCCTAGGTGCACTCCAACTCTGACCGAAGCCTGTCTCCAGAGTAAGGGTGCGTCTCCACTCAAGTGGAGCTGAGCTAAGCTAAGCTGAGCGGGGCATAAATTTACCAATCATCATGTTCCAGTAACGCGGGCCGCAGATGTCAGGTTTCATGATTGCTCAATTCATACCCCGCTCAGCTCAGCTTCAGTGGAGACGCACCCTTACTCTGGTGACAGCCTTGGGTCGGCGCAGTAAGGTAGATTGCGGCAAGGTGAGGTAGAATGGAGTAAGGTGATGCAAGGTGGGTAGGGCTGGGTGGGGTAGCGTGACTAAGGGAGTAGAGAGGGGCAAAGAAGGATGGATATGGTGGGTATGTAGGGTGGGCAAGGCAGGGTAGAGTGGGGCAAGTAAGGGTAGGGTGGGGCAGTGTATGTAGGGTAGGGCAAGGTTGGGCTGGTTGCGGCAGCGTGTGCCAGGAAGAGGTAGAGTGGGGACCTATAGGGTAAGATGGATTAGAGTGGGAAGTTTTGATAGAGTGGGCACGCTGAGTGTGTCGGGGCAACTAGGGTAGGGTGGGGCTAGGTTTGGCAGGGTGGGGTAAGGTAGTGCAAAGTTGAACAAGGTGGGACAGGGTCGGGTAATGTGTGATAAATGACACATAGTACGCACCTACTTATTAAACTTCTATGAATGTTGTATTGCAGGATATACCCGTGCTTATTGACGACTTTCTCCAGTCAAATGGAAGCGGAGCGTCAAGTGGAAGTGGAATGTCAAACGATACCTGCGTTCACAAAAACCAGCGAACGTCACCAAACTCTTGTTTAAATAAGTGATGTCGAAAATAACGTAAGCACATCTACATGTTTTTTTATCTAATTACGCATTGCAAACCAAAGTATGAAGCTGCTTTTAATTATGGAGATCTACTGTGAAGGTTTTTAAGTAATGTGATTTTGCGACAATTTTTTTGTGTCACAGGATCTTTTTAAAATACTGCAAAACAATGTAGAAACAACGGGTTTATTGCGAAAGAAAAGCAAATCTTTAGAAATTGAAGACGAAAGAAACCCTTTGGCTGCAAAAATTTCTTCAAAATTGATTGGAACGTTTAGTTCAAAAAAGGCGATGAAAGACGATGGTTTCTTGGCACAAATCATTGATTTGGCAAAAAGTTGGTATAACAAACATTCAAACATACTTATTTTATTTCTTTGACCATTGATTGTACACAAAATAAGCACCGCAACTTTTACAATTATACAAGTCACAATAGGTTCATTCATTCTAAGAAAAAAAAAACAACAATAAACCTACACAAGTGAGACTACATATTACGATTTATAACACTCATTTTTAATTCGAACTATACTTTTACTAAAAGCATTTTGCAGAATTCTCCTAATTCAGTGTACCTACTAATTTAATTTGTAATTTTAGATACAAACGAAGAAAACAGGAACGAAGGAAGTTGCCTGAGCTTATTAGTCCCAGTATGGTGGCATTGCCCGGCCAGTCAACCTCCAAGTCCAAGAAACGCAAGGACAAAAGGTGGAAGCCTACAAAAGCAGAATGCAGGGAAGCATTCATCCATATTGTACACGATGATATACATACACCATATCCCCGGTGAGTTTGGGGCAAGGTTGAGCAGGTGGGGCAAGATGTGGCATGGTAAGATTTTGCCCCACCCTCTGCCAGAACATGCCCCATCCTGCCCGATCTGCCTCACCCTCTGGGACAAGGTGTAACAGTATAGGGCAAGTTCTGGCAGAGGGTGGAACAAAATCTTACCATGCCACACCTTACCCACCCTGTCCCATCTTGCCCCATCCTCACCGGGGACACACCGAAGTAGGTATGTTTAAAATCAAGTTGTAAGATGAAACGTGATTAGTGTATGCAATCTTCTATGGTACCAATGTTTTATAAATATGAGTAGAATCACTCTGCAAAATTTGCGCACTGGTTAACATTGTAAATTTTTGTTACTTTATTTTATAAGTAAACATGTTTAAAAAGACCTAAATTGTTTGGTGGTTGTTGAAGACGAGAAAATGAACATCTCGCACTAGCCAAAAACTGGGATATTGAATTAAATGCTATTCAGCCTTACTTAGGTAGGTATATTATAAATGAAAGAAAGTTATAAATGTAGCAGCAACGCATTGCAATACTTACGTTTTGTGATTTTAAGCGGTGTAGATTAACCTAGCTCGGCAATACTGTGTGATATGATTGGATAGAACTGAATCCACTTAAGAATTAGACATACTATAAGTATTGATCTGTACTGAGCATTGACTGATTGTTTTACTTTTCCCTAATTTTGATTCATACTAAAATAATAAACAATGATTACAATGAATAAATTTATGTGTATTTTTAGTCAAAAAAGTTCCTACTGTAGACTACGGATGATTTTGCGAGGGACACTGCGCGCGCTTTTCATAATAATCGTGATCGCGAAAAGTGCAAAAACTCGCAAAAACGTCCGTATAGTCTGCGGCGGCCCTAATTCTCATATGGTATTTCTGGCAACCCTGTAAACTTTTACCCAACAAACAGGTACATAATTGAATATAGGTAATATGATTTTGGTAGTTACAAATAAGAACACTTGATTACACTAAACGGATTTAACTTATTTTGAATATTTGAAATAATAACACTGAAAACACTACACATTAAACTCAAACAATATACTTGTTAGATCAAAACAAATATAATAATTAAGATCGATCATGTATCTGTCAGGTTTAACAATGTTTTACGTTCAATTCTTATTACAAAACTAATTAAATATATCACATTACTTGTTTAAACTATACATAACTTAGTTGAAGTAATGAAGTACAATATTGCAAGCGATTACGCATCTTTTAGCTGTAATAAAGCTAAACATGAGATTAAACTAATAACTTGTTATCCTATACAATTTTTAATTGTACAGTCAATTTTGTATTTACTAGGTCCAATTACGTTAAACATTTGATACCTGCCACAAACCTAATAAGATCTAACAAGTCACTCGCTTACACCGTACATTACTTCACATATGCAATTAAGTTACCAAATAAAAGTCATCACACAAATTGTTTAATATTATCAAATCTTAACAACATGCATAAAGGGTAGTTGATAACATTCACAACCAGACATGGTAAAGCCTACAATTTACTTATTTTAATGTAGTACTTTACTAGGACAGTTTTCGTAAATAAGAAGGCTTGATTGCTGGAATCAAAAAACTTCTTTTGCTCGTATATAAACATTTTACTTGTTCGCTGCAAGCATTTTCTTAATGAATTCAAACGTTTTTTTTTCTCAGTGTTCTCCGCCAAACGTGCCAAGATAGCAGCCGGCAGACCAAGATTTATACGCTTTACTAAACTGCTCCTATCGCTACAGCCATGTGTCATTCTATTCTTTGATGAGATTATTTTAACTTTTTTCAGAGAGCAAACTTTTAGCTACTCCGCCAAACGTGCCAAGCTGCGCCGCGGCAGACCACGACCAATCTGAAGTACTAGAGCTCCTCTACCCGTACATAGCTAAAATATTCTATTCTTTTGTGAGATATGGTTGAGACCAGCCGTCGCTCGGACTATAATGATGCGTTGTTTTTCTGAATCGGCCCTCAATGTATTTAATTTTAAGTGTTCCTGTATTATAATATAATTTCTCTTAGTATACAATAAAAGCACATTGTATTGTATCTACTGGTTATTCTTAGTAACTGTACGTAAGAGGAACCTTGATGATTTTGATCCCTCAAAAATATATGAAGGCGCTGTCGAAAGTACTTTTACTTCTTTCTAATTCCCTAAAGAAATCAGGAATTTAAAGATGACTGCTTCCATTGAAGGCCCAACAATCAGACAAACGGTGCTTTCTATTTCTTGGCTCATCTTTGTTTAGGGAAATCGATTAGACATCTCTTTCATTCTTGCGGAAACGAAATCAGCTCTGTGATTTACTTCGGAAGCCCTGTCTCTCTTTATTGAGCGATCATTACTACCATTAGCAGTACTGCCTGCGTGGTCAGTGTAGCAATACTTCCCAATAAGGGGAGGCTCATGTCCAACAGTGGACTGTTGTGGCTGTGAAGGTAAAGTGATTGTTACAGTACTTATATTTCTGACAGGGTTGTGTAATGACTGCCGTTCAAGTAATTTATTTATCATAGGGTGCCGGCACCGACAGATTTCATTGCACTCCGAAGCACAGAACCGTTGGATGAAACAATCATTTTTATTAATAAACAAATACTCGACTGCGGTAATTTCAAAGTTGTAATTTGCGATTAAAAACCACCATCTTGAATTCAAGAGTTTTTAATATAGCCAGTGTCACTCCCGCTGCTGAGATAAATCTAACGACACCTCACATGTTAAGATCCGCCAAGCCGTTTGGCTTGATACCTATATTCATAGGTACATACCCTCGGAAAACATAACCCTCCTTCTGAGGCAATCGGGTAAAAAACAGTCTTCTGCAAACACACCATATTTTGTGACTTTATGATGGGTGATTCACTCTAGACATGCTTTAACTTTTTACGACTATACACCTAAATCCCATTTTCTTCTTTATTATTTTGGATGATTGCCAGAATAAATAAAAAAGCGATAAATCGAGCTGTAAAAAAGGTAAAACGTTTAAGTAATCCTGCTAAACCTTTTTACTTTGATTAGATAAAGTAAAATTTCTTATCTCTTTTTGGCTGGTAAGTATATCCACTACTTACTTAGATATTTTTTGGTGGCAATCATCATCTGTCTGCGCTTATCGCAACCCGAATCAGTTGGGGTCAGCGCAACATGTTTTATTAGAGAACAAAATCATATAGCAAAAGGGTCTGACAATGTTTTATTACCGGCTACCTGCCTGATCTCAACCCTTTTTGGGAATGGTATTGTAGGTGGTATTTCCGCCGCTATGCGGTGGACCATAGTCGACAGATATTCAGACGAGGTCAAAAACTCTACGTTGCCTTTTACGAAACACCCTGAGTGGACTAGGGGTGGCAATATTCTTAGCCACTACCATACGCGAAAGCAAACGACATCAAAATAGCCAGTCAAGTCTATCAACATTTTTATGATACCTACTTAGAAATTGGATACGAAAAGATGAGTAATTCAATAGCTTTTTTACAACAAACTAGGAACTTGATCAACCCATCTTTATTGACTAGAAGTTGGCCATCGTTGGCGAATTTCGGCCAATTTTTATCGGCCAATAAACCTGGTCGTCACATAACCAATTTAATCTCACAAGGCAATGGTGCTCAAAGTGGTAATGGACAGGGCCGTGTTTGACCTTTAAGAGGCCCTGAGCACATTAAAATGATGATGATATAAACAAATGAGATAATCAATTTTGGGCCCACCCCGAATTCACCGAATTCCGAAAACGGTATTGTATGAAATTCTCACAAAAACTAAAAATTATGATTGATTTTTTTATCACAATCTTGCAAATATAATCTTTATACGAAACGGGAATCCCAAATTCAAAATTAAAAGTATTTTTTCTATGTTATGAAATGTGGTAAGCATTGGTATTTATAAGGGTATTTGTAATTTTTAGGTTATGTTGTATTTTGTGTCTTTTTATCAGTTTCCCGTTCCATAATTTTAAAGTAGTTATACCACCATAATCTAGATAGTACGAGAAATTATGCACTACGAGTTTCAAGACCATACATTTCAATTTTCGACGCATTTGTGAGGGGCCTAAACTTGTATGGCCAAATGATTATATCCTTTGCATGTTTACCGTCAATAGACTATACTGCCATCTTTTGTTTTCAGCGAAGAACTCCGAATGCTTGTATGGTTCCGCGAGCGAAATGAGCGAGAAATTAATGGTTGCAATTAATAGGCCTTAGAGTTATCTATACTTTTAATGTTTCGCTAGATAAGAGAGCTCAATATCGAGTACGGAATACACAAGTGCTACAGCTTGTTACCGATGTTATACGGTCCCCAATCAGCCGCGGGCCTATACAACTTTAAAAGTTGAGTAATTCGGAAACTACAAAAAATGCGAAACAAACATGGGGTGTATAAGCATTTTTTTTTTTTTACCTGAGCGTCTGGTTCGCTCTGAATACGGCCAGCAAAATAAAGTGGTAGGCAGGCCACAGAGGTCGTCGAATCGAAGATTACTGTTATCAGAAGATTACAGAATGGCGACCAGGCATCGGAAAGTGTGAAATGCCCCCTTTTCAGTTAGATTGACTACCTGAGGAGGATTGCCGGGCAGCCGTTGAGTTAAAATCCCCTTATACCTATGTTATGGATGTACATAGCTTTTTGAGTCAGTCTTGATAAATAAAATTTGTTCTGAGCAATGTTTTATGAGCGGCCGCCTGTCTGGCGTCAACCATTTTTGGAAATGCTATTGTAGGTGATATCACCGCCACCACGATGTCGACCGTAGTTCACAGATTTAGATAACTTTCTTAGCAATTGAAATGAAATATTTAACCGAAAACAATCAAAAAATGTCTGGTTCCGTTTGTCCATTTGTCTGTGCCAATAAACAGTTTGAGAAACACAGGTCCGGATGATGGCTCCGCGATTCGTAATAAAAGTAAGATTAATATTTTGGACCCGCCGAGGGACGTCCTTTGTCGATGGTAGCAGTTTCGGATACGAACGTTTTTCATTTGATCAGTCGCTAGGGTTCCGTACGTGAAAACTGAACCCTTTTTGTTGTCCATCCGGCTGTCACACGCGTGTACGCGCAGAGATGTGTATTGAGTTATGATGACTCATAGTTTATTTAAGTACAACATAGACATATGGCCAAATACCAATCAAATAAAATTAAACCAAATAATGATTAAAATCATACTCAATTAGTCAGCAGCCACTTGCAAATGCACCAAATTCAAACTTATAAAATAACGGCAAAAACCGTTAAAACCGTTTGCTGTTGCAAGAAATGAGTGTCTTTATTGGACGTTTCGATTTCTAAGTAGGCATAGAACTTAGAAGATTGGCAAGTGGCATGTTCTTAACACTGTACACAATCAAAAATTTGTTTTTTTAGAGGCTTGGAACATCAAACTACATCAATGTAGTATAAATTAACTTGATGAGATATTACGGAACCTTCGACAAGAGCGTTCAACTTGCACTTGACCGGTTTTTATTATCTTGTTTCTTATAATATGGAACGGATGGCGGAATTAGCTGGACAATGGTAAAAGACTCAAAGGCGACATACGGTCCGTACAGATACCTAATCAAATTATGGAACAGACTTTTTATATTGCTTTGATGTGGATTCTGAGCCTACATTAAAATGAAAATGAATATATATGTAGCAGTACGGTGACAGATTTAGGATTTTGGCCCGCATAAGGCAAAATCGTAGAGGTTGTTCGGCAGTCGTCCTAAACACATTCAGAATTTCAGTCAAAATCCTAGAATTTCGGCCTTTTGCCAAAGCCGGCAAATAGTAGAGTCGTAGACTTCGATCAGCTATCGTGCTAAAATACCGAATTTGTTTAGTATAATTTTGACCTCCCATAGTAAATCAATCAGCTAATCAGCGATTTGTATGGGAGGTCTAATTTTTCCATTTTTCGCCCCATGTTCAGTTAACCTTGTTCAGTTTCATTTGTAGGTAAGTACTTTGACCTCCTTACGGCTTGTCATACTTTTTCGTTACTCCCTGTATAATAACAATAGCGATAAAAAACACCTGTGTTTTTTGTCGCTAAATTTACAATTAATGCTATTTTACGAAGAAATAGAGGTAAACTTCGAATGAAACAAATATTTTCAAGAACAATATTTCCTTTTGAAACCGTCTTACGCTCACATCGGCAAGACAAGTAAATTCCCTTGTCAGTACGCGCTATCCCAGAACCGTAAACACACAGATAACAATGGGTCCGTACTCTTTATTGCGTATTTTATTCTTTTTGGGATACTTCATTTCCTCACCCGGCTGGGTCATAGTAGGAATTGAAAAGTAAGTATAAGGAGCCAGGGGTAGCTAAGTAAGTGGCTTAGTGTGATACCAAATCGTGTCCCACTCGAAGAAGAAAAAGAACAAGGGACCCTGGACCACAAATTAGGAATACGGCGCGCAGGGGTCCTATAAAGATGGCTCATTCATTACAAGCGACGATTTTGACGTTTCGATTGTTTTCTGGAATGAACTAGTATCTCAGAGGAACTTAAGGTAACTAAGAAGATGGTTGCCACGAACAGTATATCCCTTGCATGAATGCTAAAACATGCTTATGTTTTACCATTGTGCGGTGCCTACAATGCCACAAATTTAAAATTGACCTACTTGTCTAAAACATTATCATATCATAACATAATCGGTCCGTAAGCGCCGCTGTAAAGAAAAGAAGTACATTTGAATCTCAAAATAAAAAATATTTCCATTCTACGGCTAGTAACTCTTACTATGAACCAGTCTGTCTGTCGTAAACGCTGGGACCCCTATACAGCTCAAATGTTTATTTCTTCTAATTAATTAAGAGCCAAGTGGCGGAAGTCCGTCATAATATTCGGCGGGTACCAATTGTGTACTTAGGAAATTGGTCGTGCCTAGACAATTTGTTAGTGTTTGCCAAGAGAGAATCGATTTTGATGAAATATTAATATTGACACTTTCATTAACCTACAAAAAAGTATGTGCTTGCCCGAGTTTTGGAAACTTTCAGTCTTAGTTGAAATAATAATAATCTTCTGAATTTGAGTCGATTCGATCTGACCTAGTTAATTGTTTTGAAGATCTGACACTTTCTCTCCTTCAGAGCAAGGATGAATCAAGACAGATAATTAGTCAATGTTGGCAATTTGGGAAATAAATTCTCTTTACTTACTTACCTTAAATTATTGCTACTTATCACTTTTTCGTCAAATTGGCTTAAAAAAGAACAGAAGAATATGTCAATCGGTTCCTACCTCCTACCCATATTTCTAGTCAATTTATGGTAGACTTAAAAACCAAGCGACAGCGACAACGACGCGCGTCGTTGCCGCTGACAAATGACTGGTTTATATGGGGAACCAGAAAGACCGAGCGTCGGCGTCGTTGCGGCGCGCCACGACGCCGTCACGTTGACAGCGCGCTGAGAAGCTTAGAGTTTGTATGGGATGCGGTCGGGTTTTTCTACAAGACCGCAGCGACAACGACGCCGTCAAAATTTGACGGCGTCGTTGACGCGCGTCGTTGTCGCGACGCTTGGAAAATAAGGTTACCATATGTCGCTTTTATCGTCGCCTTATTTTGGCAGATAAAGTGTATTTTGTGTGAAATTTTAAGTTAATTTTAATCATAATTATCTGCAGTCCTTTTCTGAGAAAATACTATTTAAGTGTTTTAGGTCAATAGTCATTCTTAGACTATAATTCTATGACCAACCCAATGTAGCTGCTTATAACTCATTTTAATCAGAAATATCAAGAATTTACTATACGCAGCCTTTTTATTATTAAGTAATTTTTTGTGGTTTGATTCTGCTTTCTCTATAATATTTCCGTACTTGTAGCTCAATTAATATTTTATTATTATTCACAAAGCCAAACCTTAGAGGATAATTAAATTCGGTCTTAAAGCACCCTTAGATGAATTTTGTATATACGTGAAAAAAATTAAAATACGATACTTATCATAATAATGTTCAAAAATATAAAAATACATTTTCCCTCTTGGGCTATTGGCGATTTCAAGTTGTTCCAATTCTTAAAGAAAATCATCTAAATAGGCCATTCAGAACAGTCTTAATCATAATAAAATTGCAAAATGTTGCGCTTTACAAAATATTAAAATTGTGCAGGAATATTCGAGACATTTTAGCTCATTTATAGGTCTTTTATTGGATTGTGTGCGACTTTGAGGATAAACTTATCACTACCATCAGAAAGATCTAGGTAGTATATTATGTATTCTGTGGTAGTTTAAACTTTAGGGGCGGGGGACGACTCTTACCAAACAAGATTACATGTCAAAAATATATGACACCCCATAATTTTTCGACATCAGAATCTTACCGTGTTAATAATATCAGAATCAACTTTGATAAGTTAATTTATAAGCTTTAGAAACTAGCTATCTCAAAAATCTGCTAATTTATTAAGTATCTACAAAGAAAAACTTTGATTTAAACATAGCTGTTGCATTTCATAAACACGATGTGGTTTTGGATGTAATATCGAAATGTAAAATCACATAACCTAACTTTTCTTTTCGTATTCACATGTGATTTTATATCCAATTCCGAGAATATCAACTTGATATTATTCAGCGTATTCGCTCGTAAAAATATTATATGAGGTATCATTCTCTCAGCGAATATAATATTTCTGTGTGCATCTCTTCAGTAAGCCCAGGCGAGATAGGACTATGTTTGATATACCAGTTTTTAGTTCAAAATTAGAGCAATTTACATGAAAAATATCAAAACTAGTGTTACAACTCGATGCAGTTATACAAACTTGCCACAAAAAAGTACACGTGCGGACTTAATGCCTTTGGTGCTATCTCCCAATCCAGCCTCGTAGTTCCATGTTCTTCGTTTTAGCTTGTAGCTTCTTTCGAGTTTGCACTTATTTTGATATTTCGTACTCAATTTTGTACTGAAACCGAATCGTCGGTTTTAAATAACTGTAATCATTCTAATAACAGCGCCTGTTTACGCAAATCTATTTTCGACCTCCACATCATCAGCCTGCCCTTATACCAAATCAGCTTGGGTCGCAATATCTTTTTTTTAAACACAAAATCAAAGAATTTTGCTATGTTTTATAAACGGCCGCCTGCCTGACGTCAACCCTCTTTGGGATTGCCATTGTAGGTGGTATCACCGCCATCATGCGGTTGACAATAATCGAAACATATTCTCCCGAGGTCAAAAACTTTACGAATCTTTTTACGAAACTGAGTGGACTAGAGGTGGCAGTATTTTGGTAGCAGCTACCACCTCCATATACAGGGAGTAACAGAAAGGGTATAACAAGCCGAAAGGAGCTTAAGGTACTCATGAAACTGAACAACTTTCCCAATGGAACATGGGCCGAAATATAAAAAAAAAATTGGTCGTCCCATAGTAAATCAATCAGTAAAGTTGATCGGCAAATTTGTATGGAAGGTCCAAATATTTTTTCATATTTCGACCCATGTTCCATGGGGAAAGTTATTCAGTTTCATGAGTACCTTGACCTCCTTTCGGCTTGTTATACCCTTTCCGTTACTCCCGGTATATTAAACATACCCTTAGGTTTGATGGGCTTGCTGACGAGCCGCACACAATTCTCGTCACACTCGAAGAAAATGACGAGTTTCTGATTCAGTTGCGTAACTTCACTCTTTATTAACTAGAGTGATAAAAGGGACGTTTTTATAAACTCACAGTCTGGCGTTATGTAATGAATGTAATGATTTTAGGTTTGAAAGATTTGCAATTTTAGGCAACTGGCTGTCAACCTGTCCTTATTGTAAGTAAAACACAGTCTTCTGAATGACTTTTGTAGATGGTGCTTGGTGTAAATGACCATTTCTACAGCTATTTACGCATTGCCACCCCCGCAAGCAATAAAGGCGTGATATATGTATGTATGTCAAAGTAAAAACGGCCATTTACACCACGTTTGACAAAAATTCGAGTCATTCAAAAGACTTTGTATCACAATAATGACAGGTTGTCAGCCTGTCACCTAAAATTGCAATTTAAATACACTCTTCCTTAGTCTTCCCTAGCTTCTTACGACACCCACGGGAAAGCTATGGTGTGATGCTAATCTAAGCCAAGGCACAACATGGCACTTGATATGAAGGACTATGTTTGTAACTTTGACGATTCCCATTTCGTACACCAGTTTAACATTTAACGGAGGAACACAAATCCAAACACTACAACATTTTAGCAAGAGGCTTGTCTCTCCCTCTCTCTTGGCTTTTTGATGCACGTTCGCTCGTTTCGTCTCGCTGTCAACACGTCAAACTGATTGAGAGACCGACATGTAGGCATTACGATTTTCCTGTTAGCAGTCTCGGGGGAAAACACACAAGTTTTGCCGAAAAGGAGCTACTGGATTATTAGCTAAGTGATTGGCGGTTGTCCGTAATATAAATATTATGAAGACAACATACGTATTTATTTTTTCGTAAGCGCGAAATAAATTTCTTGGATTTGAACTCGTCATCAAATAAGCAAATGTACCTAATAAATAACATAAACCCGGCTGCGGAAATTTCAAAGTTGTTACACTTATTTTGCGTTTAAAATTCGCCATTTTGAATATATTATAGAACATAGCCACGCTGCTGAGACATATATAACGACACCTCATAGGTAATATATTAAGCAAGATCCACCTAGCCGGGCTGTAGCCCATGAAAGATAATTTCTTCTCGACACACATCTATACCCACTACATACATAATCAAAACATAAACCTCCTTCTGAGATAGTTAGGTAAATAGGTTTACTAAGGTATCTCGACAGAAACTGTAATCAAGACGGTCTTAAGGGCTAAGCTGTTTACGTTTAAGAAAAGAAAATGTGTTAAGTAATGTTGAGCCGATTAAGCTATGCTTACCGTAGTTTTCAACTACTATTTGATGACGACATAAGGTTTATTTTTCTTTGTTGACATGACTTCTAGTATGGGTTTGACAGCTGTAAAATATGGCCCATTTTTTATGGCCGTACTCTAGTTTTTGTCTAGAAAAAATCTCGTCTGGCTATTTACCACTCATGACCTGCGTGACTGCGCTATTTTAGCGCTGCGTAATGCAAGCGTTAGGAAATTGCGAAATTCATCCTTATTTTCACACACAGTTTATGTCAAACGGTTTGACAAATGCATCTACAAAAACACAACATCTCTGGCCATCAGTAGCAAAACGGCAGTAACACTCTACTACCTGTCATACCTATATTTGATAAGGTATCTATGGAACAACTGCTTACGTTTGACAGTACAGTGCGGTGCGATACACGCACTCTACCTAATGCTTGTTTATATACACTCGATATATCAAGCTTTTAAAAGAATCTCAACTATTTTGCAAGTTCTGCGTACCTACAAGAGTTCAAGGCCCTGAAAATTTGAAGACTTGAGTGAAGCACCTTTCTAAAAGTGAACGTTCTGCGAAACATTTAAACCGAGATTTATTTGAATCCCTATGGTGCATGTTCAAATAAAATGAGAATATTATAGAGTTGATTCACCTACCTCATCGAAAATTGAAGTTTTATTATCTTTGTTTGTGAAATATTAATTTTTCAAAGCCTGACAATAGATATTATAAAATTGCAATAAAGCTTCTCTGTTTGAACTCAAATATTGTTATTATACCGTTTTATTTTTCTGAAGTAGCATCAAAATTGTTGCTTTGATGATATAACGAGCGTAATTTTCTATTAAATTCTTCTTTCTTTTGAATATTACAAAGCCGGTCTGAGTACCTTCCTACGTACTTACATTAATTGCAAAACAGATTTCGTAAATGAGTTTAATACATATATCACGCCTATATCCTTTACGGGGTAGGCAAAGTGCAAACTACTGTAAAAAACGGCCAATTTATAGAGTCAGACGTCAGACAAAAGATATAGAGTTATTCAGAAGACTGTGAATCACCATCAGGTTGTGTCTGTCGCCTAAAATTGCAATGCATACCTATAAACACTCAAATCCCTTACTTAAACGTATCTTACTACACCCACGGTAAAGATATGGGATGATGCTATTCTAACCGGCACCACACGGTAGATGAATATTTGTAAAATAATTTAGATACTTACAAGAAGAAGTAACTCAAAGAATGGCCATGGGTAATTGGGTATACCTCTGAATTATTCAGACGTGGGCATCGTGGGATTTTAAAGTGTACAGAACTTCAATCCTCTTTGATTTTATGAATCGGTTATAATTTAAATTCTAAGCTTGTATTTAAACCATACAATTGCTTACTTACACGCGCCCCGCGCGCCTTTTTCCTAATTTGTGCTAATATCTTCCTAAAGCAAAAAAAAAATACACATACAACAAATGCATAAAACGATTCTAGCTGTTCTAAACGTGGTACCGTTTCCAAGCCACGTTTCAATCATCTGGCTTGGAAAGAAGATGTACCTACCCCGACTCAAGTTTACGGGCTCTACAATCTTTACTGCTCGGCAATTTTGTAGCACAGTTTCTAGAGTCTAGAACCTAAGCGTAAAAACCACACGTGACGCCCGTGGCTGCAAGGTTTTAGCGTTCCTTTAGGATAATGCGTTTTTGCACCTTATTTTCATACAAATACGGATTATTTAAAACGGTTCTACAGACGCAAAAAAAATTCGATGGATCTTATACAAGACGATATGATAAATAAAGGCGTAAGTGAGGATTTCACTGCTAGCTCTCTCTCTCTTTTTGTGCGAGACAGCTAGCTGATAGAGATGAATGGAAGAAAAGGACATGTTGCGCCGACCACAAATAAATTGTGCATTATGTATGTGTGATCTACCGCCGTGTGATGCCGGCTTAGAATAGCATCACCCCAATTCTACCCGTGGGTGTCGTAAAAAGCGACTAAGGGATAATTATCCAGGGAATGGGCAGCAGCGTTCCCTGTGAATTAAACATCTTGCACTGCGCTCGCCAATCCGCCTGCCAAGCGTGGTGAGTATGGCAATATAGTATAGTAGGTATCCCAATACAGGGGAGGCCCATGTCCAGCAGTGGACTATTGTGGCTGTAAAGGTAAGGTACGTGTGATCCCAGCCTAAAGTCTAGAGTCTAGATTTTACGTCGAGGTGCAATTTATATGGGTACAAGACTGTAAAACCTTTTGTTCCGAACGTTGTTTAGGCGTTGTAGTAAGTTTACGGTTCAGAATTGGCGGGTGAATTTAAGAATTATTTATGTAGATTTTAAGAAGTAGCAGTACTTACTGTTCGCGCGAGATCCTGATACACATCAATGCCATAATATCACGCGCGAACTATATATATAGAGTAGGTAACAATGGTAAAATGTAAAATATATTCCATGTGACTACCAAAAATACCAATTTTAGTATAGCGCTGTCACTTTTAGTAAAATTGACTTAGAAATGGATAGTAGACACATAGAAAAGAGACCGACCACATAGTTACCATAATCAGTCGAAATTCGCCCTCGTATATTTCTGTCAAAGAATCTGGAATCGTTGAAATATGACTTTAAAATATTCCGCGCTATAATGGTTGTCATATTTCATACAATTCTGTCTAAAATACGCTACTGAACATTTTGACAGAATATTACTGAATGGGTGGTTTAATCGACCTTTCAGTCTAGAAACATTTTGTTGTTTTTTGAAGAAATTAGTACTTTGTATTTTTATTGCCCGTACGTAACAAGTATACCTAGTATAAATTGTTAGTAAGCCGAGCCTTACCGAAGCTTTCCTTGAGTTGTAGGCACTATTAGAAACAATTTCAGGTTAACCATTAAAGAGATCACTTGATACATTGGTAATAAGCATTATCAAAAGCCAGGAGTAGATCAACAGGTTACGTTTAAGTATCTACACTACAAATAATAAGCGATGGGGAGGAAATTTCAAAACTTATAAGACGGCAGCAGGCGCTATTATACCTACAGTACGGTCGTTCCAATAGGCCATATTTGACAGCTGTCAAGTCTATACTAAAAGACAAGTCAACAAAGAAGAATAGACCTTATGTCAAAGCATTAGAATAATTTTGACAGCTGTCAAATATGGCATATTCAAAAAGCCGTACTGTAAAATAATGTAACGAGAACTAAAACGAAGTAATTAAACTTTGACATTGATATATTTTTCGACCAATCACAGAAAAAAGAGCACAAGTTCTCCAGTTTTCTACTTCATAGAAACTTTAAGTGCAGAGTGGTGACGGTTTAGAATAGCATCACCCCATACCCACCCCCGTTGGTATCGTAAGAACCGACTAAAAGATTTAAGGGTTGATGTGTATTGCAATTTTAGGCGAAAAATTTACAACCTGTCACTATGGTGATCTTAATGACTCTCAAACTTTTGTCACACGTGGTGTAACCGTGTAGATGGCCGTTTTTACAGCCGTTTACACTTTGCCTACAACGCAAGGGATATAGGCGTGATATTACGTATATATGTATGGAATTATGTTGAAACATTAGGTAGCAACTAGAATTCACTAGTTAGGTACTTAATTTACCGTTGAAGTAAAAAATCTTTATTCATTTTCAAAAAGATTTTAAAATAAAGTCTATAGCAGTTTTTTAAGGTTGTCACGAGAAAGAAACTGTCATAGCAATTTGTATTTAAATTTAGTAGAAATTAGGTTTCGGAGGGCTTTAATGAGCTTTCTGACTGTCAGAACCTTTAAGCCCTTAAATATTAAATGAGTCCTCAATTTGTAAACCTAGGATTTGAAAGTTGAATTTAGCGAAAACTAAACTGATTCCTGGGAAACACTTAATAGAGTGAACAAAATTGTTTTAGATGATAGCTATAAATTATTGAACGAATTTTGACGAAATTCGAAGCAATGAGTAAGATATTTTTGATGTTTTTGTAATATAAAATATAGGTACCTTACTCCTATAAATGCGGGCTTGGATGCAGAGATTTTTGATTACTGAAAAAGCAACATGTAATTTTGATTAAGATAATTTTACGTTATCTGCCTTTTGAAGTCGATTAATTGACATCATCACAACACATCAGCCAGATAGAGGTCCACCGCAGGACGAAATCCTCCAAGGTATTACGTCATAAAGCATTTCTTCCTGATTTCGCCTAGGATAGGGATGACAGAGGCTCCATTTTACATTTTCTATGCCGAGGAAGATCATGTCCTCTGCGAGAGTGATGGACTTGTGCAAATTAGAAGTTGAACCATGGCTGGCCACATGTTGTCCCCATTGTCCGGGGTCCTGGCCTCAATATACCTAGTAGTGGACTGTAATATTATCTGACTAGATGAGGTCATATAGGGTTTGCTTCAATAGTTCTTCACAGGTAGCAGAGGCTGTTGGTATCTGGAGGTCCAAACCCTATTTGCGAAATAATAATACTTTAAGGTGATCACAGCGGTCCATTTCTCAGCATGCGAACTTAATGGGCAAAGGTGTTTTAGGTACGTTTATTTCAAAGTATATTGGAAATCTAAAATATTTTTTAATTATTTGACTCCCTGCTTATTTAAGTCGGTTAATTGACAAACTTCACACAAATCCCGATGGGCAAACAAAAAGTAAAGCAATCTCGTAACCAGCAGAGCGAGCAGAGTGTAAAAACATTTTCAATTTTCATATTTACTGGCTGTTCGCGGAAAATAATGTTAACTACTGACAACGCGTAGTGAGGACATTGTTTACGCGATGTAAACAGAATGTAATTTTCGAGGAAATCGCTTTTGGAATAAATTTACGGCGATAATGAAAAATGTAACAAATTAATTTGAAAAAAGGGTCGAAACATAAGTTGTGGAATTTCTGATCGTTCGAATATGACATCGAAAATTTCAATGTTGGTTTTTACACACAGACAGACTTTGTTATTTGTATCATAACCTTCCGAAGAATGAGTATATTTACAACGAACAATAAAAAAAAAACACGGAGCGATTGTTTTACTTTTGCATAAAAGTTAAATAAAAATATATTACAATGGCAAAGTTGATAAGTTGATCTTTAAATTATCTGACTTGGGTGAGCTTAAAAACTAAAACATCAAAATAATGAATTCTGAAAATATTTTGTTTATTCGAATCAGAATTAAAATCTACCTATTTGATGACAAACTTTACACGAATCCCGATGAGCAAACAAAAACTGAAGCAATCTCGTAACCAGCAGCGCGAGCAGGAGTGTAAAAACATTTTCAATTTTCATATTTACTGGCTGTTCGTGGAAAATAATGTTAACCACTGACAACGCGTAGTGAGGACATTGTTTATGCGATGTAAACAGAATGTTATATTCGAGGAAATCGCTTCTGGCATACACTTTTATTTCATAGTACAGCGATAATTACTAAAGGTAACAAATTGGCTGAACGTCAAAATTGATTTTGAAAAAGGTGACCAAACAATAGTTTGTACAGTTGCGCCATCTTGACGCTAATGGAATTTCGGATTGTTCGGATTTGACATCGAAATTTTAACGGTGGTTTAAAGTGTTCAAACACACAAATACACTTTGTTTTCACGATTGTCCACTAAAATAATGAATGTAATGTTTTTACAACAAACAACTTCAAAAATTGCACGAAGCGTTCCTTTAACCCTCAAATACATCAGAGAGACCAGAAATAAAACCAATTTTAATTCTGAGAATATTTTATTTATTTTAGTTAGTATTAAAATCTACTTATTTGATGACGAAATTCACACGAATCCCGATGAACAAACAAAAAGTAAAGCAATCTCGTAACCAGCAGCGCGAACACTGGCGAAGAGAGTGTAAAAACATTTTCAGTTTTCATATTTACTGGCTGTTCGCGGAAAATAATGTGAACTACTGACAACGCGTAGTGAGGACATTGTTTACGCGATGTAAACAGAATGTTATTTTCGAGGAAATCGCTTTTGGAATAAACTCTTTTTCTTTTTCAATAATTTAACAGTGATAATGAAAAGTTAAAAAATTGGCTGAACGCTGAATAGATTTTGTAAAATGGTTCGCTACATAAGTTTGTTCAGTTGTGAAATTTCGGATCGTTTGAAATTACGTCGAAAATTTCAACGTCAGTTCTCATCTCACACACGCACTATGTTTGTATTGTTTCTTGACTGCCCGCAAAAATTAGGCATACTTATATCGACAACAAACAATTTAAGAAAAAAACGGAGCGTTTCTCTTACTTTTATAAAAAGGTTTAATAAAAAAAAACAAATTTACAATGGCTAAGGTAATTTGATCTTTAAATCATCTGAGTTGGGAAGGCTTAAAATAAATTAAACAAAATAAATTTGAATTCGGAAAATAGTTTGTTTATTCGAGTCTAAATGAAAATCTACTAATTTCATGACAAAATTCATACGAATCCCGATGAACAAACAAAAAGTGAAGCAATCTCGTAACCAACAGCGCGAGCAGAGTGTAAAAACATTTTTAATTTTCATATTTACTGGCTGTTCGCGGAAAATAATGTTAACTACTGACAACGCGCAGCGAGGACATTGTTTACGCGATGTAAACAGAAAAGTTATTTTCGAGGAAATCACTTACGGTCAGAACGCAACTTTTTTAAATAAATAAACAGCAGTAATAAAAAGAGTCACAAATTGACTTCGATAATGGATTTTGTTTTGAAAATTCCCTAGGGTAAGGTTGAAACCTACATATTTATACATCTATCACGCCTAAATACCTAGCCCCAAATCAATACGTAGCATTCGTAGCAACACCAACCCAACAAATCTAAAACATGGACGTACGTGCGACCTTGCTATTTTTACTCAAAGGACGAAGATAGAATACTGATGCCAGCTTGACAGCTAAAGTTTACGGCCGTGAAGAGTTATCTTCAGTGCTGGCGATGAAACTATTTCATGTGGCGGAAGAGATATTTTTCAAGTGATATTATTTTACCGCCGTGTTACGCTGGTGGCAATACTATTATAGATATTAAATGAGACTAGCGTCACTTGCCCTCTCAGATTATGTCAGGCTCTCTATTCTACGTCTGGGAGATAGAATTACAAAAAGTAAAATGTTTCTTACTATTTAAAACACAGAGTGATACCCATAGTTGTAGCACTTTGCTACAAAAAGCTACGAAGTGGTTTTCTAACCTTTCTTACTTTTGATAGTATATTTTTAAATCCAGGCTAAGTAAATATTGTTTCTGTGAGAAGAAACTGGCAACATATTCCCTCATTTTGGTTTTTAGTATTTTCATACGACAAATCGCATGGAAATTACACAAAATTCACACTACATTTTTGCACATTCACATTTCCAACACCACTGCCCTCTGTTGGCGGGCAATAAAAAAGTAATAATCCTGCCAGATGCATTGTCCTACATAGCCGAGCAGTAGTTATGAGCCGTAGTGTAAATAATAAAACAGTGGTGGGAGGATGCAAGCCAAATTACGTTCTCACACTTTGTAAAGCAGAGACAAAGTAGTGTAAGATTTATGTGGGTTGTTTTTTTTTTGTTTGATATTTAGGTAAGTAAAAAAAATATATATTTTTGTGATGTGTTTGGACTTAATAACACCACAAAAATAATGAAAAGTAGGTAGGAACTCTTTTATTTGATAAATAAATAGATACCTACTTCAAAACACTAGAAATGGACGGATTTCTTTTAAAAAATCTTATTTTTCGTTCGTAATATGTACTTTAGCGTTTTAGGTACGTACGTAGAAGTTCAGGTGGGGATTTAGGTGGGGACTTACTTATTTCGTATTAGAAATATGACTTTCTACTCAGGTAGGTACCTACTTCCATATGGTTAAAAATATTTCATATCGGCCAGGTAATTTAGGAGTTTATCAATTGCATATACCTAATTCATACTTACAAACGATAGGTAACTTCATTAAAAAATCAGAAAGTAAAAGTAGCAACCCTAAAGAGTAGGCATAAGTGATCGAAAGAAGGGGCGAGCTGGCCTTCTGTAAATTCTCTATTTTGTGGTGCTACGCAGCGCTGATGTACCCTCTTTGGGGAAAGTATTTTTAGCTTCATATTGCGGTTGACATACTTAGGTGAAAAACACACGCAACGTCCGTTTGTGCGTCATTCTTATGATTCTCCACCATACCTTTTTACGAATACGGTTTATGTCAAATAGTATCGCACAACGCTGCGACCAAAGGATGCGTCTGTCACACCGTTTGACATAAACCGTAATAAAAAAGGTTGAAAATTGAACAAACGACGCACAAATGGACGTTACCGTGAGTTTTTTGCCAAAGGTTTTGTCAAAGATTTGTGACGATGCGAGTTGTCATTGGTCCAATTATTAGACTGAAAGAAAGTGCCAACGCTTTGTATTTTCATCGAAAGTAGCTCACCTACTAGAAACATTGAAGATTTTACAAAGACAATACATTTTGTTTTCAAAGCCAATACTCGATCAATGTAACACCGAGTTCGATCTCCCAAACTAGGTTGCTTGTAACTTGTAAATCCGCTACGGCGTCTTGGCTTTAGCCCAAAGGCAGTTTTCACACAGACGTATAATCTTACGGTATTTTTTTCCATCCGGATTTATTGTAGAAAGTCGTTTACAAAGTCCTTAAAAATTGGATACCACGTATGCTGTTATTCGTGCGGTGGTTGTCACGAAGTGACTAAGGGATGACTCCAGGGAATGAACAGCAGCATTCTATCAGTTTGCGCTGCGCTCGCCGATCCGGCAGCTAGCATGGTGGGAATGGCAATTACTCTAGCAAGGGAATGTTGCACTATCAAGTCAGGCTGGATTAGAAACACAGTTAGGACTTTGGACCGTTCTAATGCCACGCGCGTAAAACTACATGTTGTACTTCCATCTTCCCATTAAGGGCCCAAATTATACGGGCTTTTCTTACAAATACTAAGAATAATTAGTATAAGTTGGCGATATTACCTAGTAGATAAAGTACTCACAAACCGCAAAATCAACCAGTGTGTGTAAGAGCTACTAAAATGTTACATACTTGTCAATATTATGAACTAGAACTACTAGGGCGAACAAACTCACAAACATATTTTATTTGTAAATATGATGTATGGCTCAAAGCGATTTGGTATATTGGCTACGTTAGTTTCAGCGGAATAGAAATGATAAATTATTTATTGTTTACCTTGAAATAAGATATTACATATTATTGTATTGATTTGTGGTTTATTTATTTTTGGCAACAGCCTTCCATTGCCAGAATGTTCTAGCTTTATATTAGGTTGGATCGAGAGCAAAATATTAAAATAACAACAAAAATTCTACCAATTATTTCGTTTCTCAACAATTTACAAGCCTGTTTGCGTACTTAACCTAAAATATAAAGTGACGATATTAAATGAATGACTATAAAACGAAACTACGTAGATAGGAAGGCATTTTTGAATTTAATATAAAAAGTATCCAAGTAAATTGTCATATTTTAATTCTCTCAAACTATCTAAAACTCATAAGCCGCTACCACAATGCTATAGGTTGATATGATGATAATTATCTAAAACTGAACTTTACAGAGGTGTGTTTTAACCCAGTGTGAACCATTTTACAAAGTGACAAAAGCAACCAGCCCTTCAGTGACTAGCAAAACTAATCTATATATAGCTATCTACCATCAAACTTACCATACGTAACCAGTTATACGAGGTGTAAGAGACAGCTCTCCGAATACTGATAGACTGCATTCAGACCATGAAATTGAACCACTTAACCCTAGGAACATATATCAGAAAAAGGCAAAAAAACGTCCTGTACAAGCACCTGCCTGCATTTACTTGAATCAAGCAAGATTGATCAATCAGGATTTGACAATTCTCGTTAAAAACTTTTGGGAAGTTGTCGTTGTTGGTTTTATAATCACCCTATCAGTATTCTCAGACCTGTCCCTTACACCCTGTATGCCTACAACCACATAAATAGTTCAAGTGAGGAACGTGAGCATATTAACAATGGGCCTCTCACGTAAGAGTATCAGATTACACACGGAGCTGAGATAAACCCTTGGAGATGGACCCGGGTCAGTGGTACATATATGTATAGCTAGGGATGAGTAGGTATCTTAGAGTATATATAAGCAAGCCCTAGAGTGCGCCTAAAAAGTTAGAACGGTTTGCAGTAGTCTGCTCACAACCTATGTGTATATCAGTAGCAAAACGTCAGTGACAGTACTATTGAATGAACCTCTATAAATTCTCATACATTTTACGCTTTGACAGTACGGCGAGGGGCCCTCTATAGCTTGCTTATTTATTCTCTAAGCTAGGTAGGTATACTACCTTTGTACGGTGTTGAACAAGTTTTGGGAAGTTTTGTTTTGGCCTATTACAATTCGGGCAACGTAAGGCGCTTTACATACCTACATAACGTCAATTTCGACGTTATTTTTGCGCTGTGTGATGCATGCGTTGGGACAATATCGACACACAATCCTTTATGTCAAATTATTTGACAATTGCTTGTGTCGACGCAGCGTTGTACAATTTTTTTGCGCTAACGGATGCTTCCTTCAAACCGTATTTGTATGAAAATAACGTAGAAAATCGTATTTTCATTTTCATCGTAAAAATAACGCACAAACGGACTTTATGTGTGTAATGAATGATGAAAAATTCGGGTATGCAATGCTTTCCTGTGGTGTGGGACATCAATGCGATGAAAGACTTGAGGAACCATAGTGGTCTTAAACATAAGTTGTTAAGTAAGTATACGGGGTGTAAGGGACAACTCTACGAATACTAATAGGGTGCATTCAGATCATGAAACTGAGCAACTGTCTCTTACACCCTGATTAGCTGTACGTTTTGGTATTTGTTTTGGTACCCGTCTGTTACCTACACAACAGTCTAAAATTAAAGAGGTCTCTGATTTGAGACGAACACACATTTTCGATTCTTGGAAAGTTTTAACATATCACACTACATGCTACACTACCCGATCGTCCGTTAGAATGAGAGTCTCTTGCTGAAGAGGGTAAGTTAAGCCGACAGACCGGGCTAGCAATTGCACTGTGTAAAGAGAATTATCTCGCACGCGAGAAGACTTCAAATGTCAAATCAAATCGTACTCAATTTATAAAAAACTATGGAATAATGACCCCGGGTCTAAAGTGTGGAAAAAGTGGTTTCAGTTAAATTTGATGAAATCTTGGTATGTTATAGGTTTCGATCATCTGAAAAAAAGATTATACAACGTGTTACAAAACAACCAATAAATCCCCCATACAAAGTGAGTTCATTTTGTATGGGAAGTCCAAATTTTTTTCTCATATTTCGACTCATGTTCCATGGGGAAAGTTGTTCAGTTTCATGAGTACCTTGACCTCCTTTCAGCTTTATTGGATGTTTTGTAACATCCAGTATAGGAGTAATGATTAAAACGAAATATCACGATTATTTCGAAAACCATGAAACCTAGGAGTTTAGTCCTTTATAATCTTTTGTTCAGATGATCAAAACCTATAACATACCAAAATTTCATCAAATTTAACTGAAACCACTTTTTCCATACTTTAGGTCCGGGGTCATTTTGACATACAGATGTAGAGAAAATCGGAATCTAACCGCTGTCTATGATTTGATTATTAAGTCGTTCATCAACTACCATGACTTCACATAAAATTATACTTACCGTAACACTGTTAGGAACCTGACTAAGTTCCAGATATCTACATTATGCAACAGAATATGTAATTTTTCAAGCCGAATATCAAATAAAAGCCCTCATCAAATACTCGAATCTTTTGGTTAAACCTAACATAAGCAAGTTATAGAACTCCATCTCCGCCGTACCGTCTAGCGTAAGAAACAGTTGAAAGGATAACACCGTCAAATGAGAAGCCAGATTGACAGAAAAGTACAAGAGCCAACCATTTACACTCAGTAAATCGCACTCTATAGCTTGCTCATATTATTATACTCTGGGTTAAACCAACCCATGCGAGTATTTATTTCAGAACACACTCTTCCGCTGTTATTTTCTAAAACATTACATAACAGGCCTGTTAATTTGACTGCGTCCGGTTCCAAAATTAAATTACGTCGAATATGCCAATTACCATTTGTTAGACAGGAAACAATTTATTTTCTACAAACGAAAATGAGGGTAGGCGAGCTTTTGTGAAGTTGCTAGGTCGAAAATGTATTATTTAAAAAAAGAAACATGTTCTTGTTTACTCATTGTTGTTTTTGGGTTAGAGCGCAATACTAAGGTTACCGGAGCGTGGCCTCCACTCGAGAACCCGCTACTAATCTCAATGGAACTACTGCGAATGATTGGCTTATTCCACAGTTCATCGGTTCTGTGATAAGTGAAAATAAGAAATAGAAAAAATGTCATACATCGACCGGGAAACGAACCCGAGCCGCGTGGGTAAACGCCCCACCGCTCTGTCACTGATGTGTTAGTCCACATTATGAGTGGAATTCAAACCATATGATGAAGCTTGCTTAATCCATCTATTGGGATTTTAATGCAATAATAAAAATAGATGGATTAAGCAAGCTTCATCATATGGTTTGAATTCCACTCATAATGTGGACTAACCATATAGTAAGTTCTAAACACTTTCTATAGATGTCGCTGGATCGTCGCTTCAAGACGAGCATCAAGAGATAGAAAATTTGGCATCCATCGGCAGGTACATTGATAGCTCAGTGGCAGAGCGGTGGGGCGTTTACCCACGCGGCCCGGGTTCGATTCCCGGTCGATGTATGACATTTTTTCTATTTCTTATTTTCACTTGTGAGAATAATATAGCACTGTGAGTGCATTAAAATCCCAATAGATGGTTCTGTGATAGTTGGTGCAAGAATGCGACTGGATAGCCAAAACGGAAGATCATGCCTTCATATGGCGGATGCCTACGTCCAGCAGTGGACTGCTGAAGGCTGACGTAATGTAAACGTTATTTGATTTTAGTTTTGAATCGCAGGTTCGATTCCTACGGGAAAATGAGTATAAGTAAGTAAGCAGCTGCTGAAGCGGCTGAACGGGCCACTAGGTTTATACAGGAAGTAACAAACAGGGTATAACAAGCCAAGAGTAGGTCAAAGTACTCATGAAACTGATCAACTTTCCCCATAGAACATGGGTCAAGATGTAAAAATAATTTTGGCCGTTCACCTAATTGATTTACTATGTATGGGAAGTCCAATTTTTTTTAAATATTTCGACCCATGTTCCACGGGGAAAGTTATTCGGTTTTATGGGTACTTTGAACTCCTTTCGGCTTGTTATACTGTTCTTGTTACTCCCGGTATAAAATATAGTGTCTCTACGTTTTATCAGCTTTTATTCCTTCACATTTACATTAAATAATTTAGTTATAAGTGGACTAAAAGAAAATAAACGAAAATAAAACGATTGTTTCTGTTTAAAAATTTACTGTATACTGAATTTAATATGCATAGAATAAAAGATAAGGTCAACGGATGTGTATCATTATCGTATAATATTTTAAAACATTTACATCAAAAGAAAACATATGAAAGAAACAAAAGTGGATAAAGGTTTTGTTGAATTTTCATGCACTATCGCCAGCAAATCAACTTATACTGGATTTCATACAGATACTAAGAAAACCAGAATAAGTTGATTCCTTAAATGAGTAGGTGGATTTTCTGGCGATAATAACAACTAAACACATTATTGATAACTAAATTTGATATAATAGAGGTAATCCACTTCTTCACCTATCTACCGTGGCTATCTTTCTTTAAAAGTCTATATTATAATTATGATGTTTTAAGTTGTTCTGTGAGGCGCTACACTTTTTTAGACCAGGAATGCTCATTCTCCTTACATCTTTTTTCGTGCAGGACACTTAATTGACGAACGACCCGATCAACTCAGGTGTCACAGTTTTCAAAACCACCACTTTTCAGCCTCTAGCATGGTTACGTAAAAATCCGCAGTCTAAATTATCATAGAAAGCAACACCGAAGGCATAACGTGCCTTTCGAAGCGCAAGACCATTTTCCTTCTGTACTGTTATCAAGACACTCGATTCATAATTAAATTAATAGCTGTGCCAATTATAATCTTCGGAAGTACAGAGAATATTATAATTAGATCAATAATAATAGGAGTTGTTATAATAATAACACAGTTATAATGACGGTACTATAATTATGCGTACAGAAATTTGATAATAGTTCATTATACTTGCTACAGCAACAAATTTCAGATCAGCTTGGCAGAATTGTCTAAAATTATTATGTCAAAAGACAATGTGCATTGTGCATAGTTTTGATGGGGAATTTACCGTGTGATGCCAGCTTACAACATCATCACCTTATTACTTACCCGCGGGTGTAGTAGGTAATAGACAACTGAAGGGCTAAAGGTTTAGCAAATTAGAATTTTTTAGTTAAAGGCTGAAATCAAAACCTTAGCTCAAAAGATATCAATACCTCTATAATGATACACGAAATGTCCTGAAATCACCCTTAGATATTACGGCCGCTTACACTCTGACTACCCCACAAGGGATATAGTGTTGATGTGTTCATGTACAAGTATGTTAGATTTGACATCAAAGATTTTCCACACAAGTTGTCATATCTCAAACAATCTAAGGCGCGTAGTATTCTTACGTTTAGATCGTAGATCTTGAGAGCTACTGCTACTACCTACTACTACAACCGCAACGGCCAACTACTGGACATGGGCTCCCCCTTTGCCATACTCACCCGCTTGGGAAGCGGATTGGCGAGCGCTGTGCAAGATGTTTCATTCACAGGGAACGCTGCTGCCAATTCCCTGGATGGATGAATATTAACCTTAGTCGGTTTTTATGACACCGCACTGGTCGAATTAGGGTGACGCTATGCTCACACGACACAATCACAATCTTGAGAGCAATTTTGCCAATGTCAGCAGTAGAAACGGCATCTCAAATTCGCCTTGAAGATCGATCTCAGAATTGAAAGCGATTTATAAATACGGGCCTAAAACTCCACTGCATAAAACTAAGGTGACCTTTGACTATGAAATTCCAAAAGTATGCCTAAAAGACTATTTCAATAAAAATCCATTTGAAAAAAATTAACTTCATATTTGTCATCCAATTGTTTCTATTTCATGCGACTGTCAAAAATAGCAATTTTAGAATAGCGCACGGTCACTGTTAAAAAGGATAGGAGATGATTTCAACTAAATTGTCGACGATTTTATAAATTTTACGCGCATTCTGTCAAAATTAAGTGATTATCAAAAAGGTGTCAGTTAGGCATAGAAGAAAATGTTCAAAACTTAAATAAATCTTAGACGTCGAGACATGACTAAAAATGCTCTATGATGTTGACTATCCTTTTCTAAGACGATTTTACAGCGCTATTCTAAAATTGCTAATTTTGACAGTCACATAGAATTGGGACCAATATTTACCTATCTTCAGAAAGGATTCATCTTAAAATTAATTTCTTCCCCTGTCTCTTAATAACTGCTTACTCCAAAATTAATATTGCCTTCATTGCTTATGACGAAGAGCGCTTTGAGAATACACCCTTTATTTATTTATATTGTGATTTTAACCCTTGTTATTATTCCGCTTGGTTTGGTTTATTTTGTCTTACATTTTGCTGCCTATGAAAATAAGTCTGTCTGTTTAACGTCTGTCTGTCATTTAATTTTACAGACTGGATAGACATTGAATGACCTTCGTAGGATCTATACGTCTATGTCAGAAATTAGAAGGTCTGTCAGTTTGAATTGATTATTATTTTATTGAATCTGTAATAAATGAGATATCTAACCAGAAATTATTCGTTAGATTAACCTCTTATTTCATTTTATTACTAACACATTAAAATAAATACTCGAATAATTTTATATTATTAATTGAATACCTTCACTTATTTTATAAAAACACCTACCTACATACCTACCGTTTAGTAAAGAGTTTAATATAGATAGTTTGCATGAAAATTTTAAATCATTTTCGTATATCCCGACCAATAGGTAAAAGCTCTCTATTTAAAAAAGAAAATGATAACGACTTTTAATACCAAGGTCCGTTTTTTTGATTTCTATTTCTATATTTTTGTCCATTTAAGATGGTTTGTACGGATAATCGGATATCGCATATTTGATATTGGCCGGCTTCATGTCAATTTATTTTTATTTTATTTAATGTACAATGTCATATCAGAAAAATAGGAGTTTTTTCAGAAGTAGCGTCTACCTATATCTAATTATCTTAACTCTTACCTGTTAGAAATCCAAGTATAAATTAATCTCCTTACTATTAAACAAATTCCTCAATTTAAGTTTTAACTGTTAATCACATTCCAATTCACACTTCACTATAATTTTTCCAAGTTTCACTTCACCGTTTGATTTTTCTCAAAAAATAAATTCGTGTTAGAATATCACTGAAAGCCGAATCCGATTACTTCATAACTTCACATCTCGTAGTCACGTCACTTCCCGATTCGCACACGAAATACGTGCGTCCAGTCCAGATGCTGGAAACGTACTAACGTACACAGGATTGCCAGGGTGAAAATTCTGTGGTGTGCGTGTTGGAACCCTGCCGTATACGTACAGTGACGAATCAATGTGTGCGTGATTTCGCTTGGCTGTGTCCGTGATTTTGGGCGATTCTGCGCTGTGCGTACACAAGAGTTTTACACATGTGTGGGTAACCGATCACCTAGGGTTGTCACTGTGGGGGTAATGCTGAACCGGGGAAGAACGGACGGTGAAGTAGTCAAAGCGCATGCGTCGTGCCTTTGAAAAATCCTGTTTCTCGGTGTTCAAACAACGATGTGGCCGATCTGATTGACAGTGTTATGGGATTTTATAACGTGAATATTTTTTATTAGATCAATTGAACTTTGAAACCCGGAAAAAGTAACAAAACAAGAAAAAAATATAAGGTTAAAGACAAAACAAAAGCTGAATTACTTATTACATTTAGGGACTCTCGATATATTTTTTAAAACTTTGTAACATTCTACGTCTTAGCTGTACATTCCTACTTAGCGTATACTCTACGCCGTAGCTACGCCGTAGACTACGTAGACTACGCGTAGTAGAAACCGTAGCAATTATCCGACACAATATTTACGTATGTATGCCAGTTATTTTTGGGCGCATTATCAGACAATCTTCACCGCCTATCTATAGGTGTTTGTTTATAGATATAATACCGTCTTTAGAACATCAAAGGGGACGAAACTCACACATTCATTGATGGATGTTTGATATTTAGGTAACCATGTGAAATGTTACGTTTACACGTGTTAGTATATTGTGAAAAATAATAATTCAAGAACACTTTACACAATTTCACATCTTTATTCACCAAAGTCCTAATACAGAATGTCAAGAGGGTACCGTTATATTTTAAAACTTTGACAATTATTAAAATTTACTACATCGCCGCGTATTCGATTGGTACTGCGTTTCGATTCATATTTGGACAAGGTTGTGTAGTCAACTTGGTAGTGCTATCTTTGTTTGTTAATAAACAAACCGAAGGGATTGATCATGTTTGTCCGTCATACGACGAGACGCAGTACCTTTCCTTCAACATGTTATTTAAAAATTGCAACAATTGAATGTACAATCAACAGTGTAAAAATCAATAACTAACAATATGTTATCGTAGTAGTATGTATTATTATGTAGTTTGTATTTTATGTAAGTATATTTAATTTAATAATGCATAATCCTACCCAAAGGTTGCCTGGAAGAAATTGCTACCCTAGCAATAAGGCCGCCTGTGTTGTACTTTGTCTTTTCATTTGTTACATTGTTTTTATTTTTTGTTTCTTGTACAATAAAGCATATTTGTATTGTATTGTATTGTATTAAATAAAATCGCTTTCAGTTTTTTTTTTCTTTCAGTAATCCGGGATTGAAAATTAAGGAGTAGGTAATTCGCGTAAAATTCAGTTGCGGAAATTTTCATTGGTTGCGATTAGAAATTGTTCAGAAAATCTTAAATGTCATATTCAAACAAATAAAAAAAAATTACTTAGTTAAACAATATGCTGTTGTTTGATTTTTTGACATCTTAGTATGTAATTGTTCCCGTCATTTGTTAAATTACAAAGATCTAGCGCTTATTTCTCACCAATCTATCTGCCAATCATGAAATACCTACCTTTTGTCTAGCGATGCACTAATGAAAATTCACACAATACCTAATTAAGCTGCTCAATCAGCAAAAACCACAGCATAAACGCGAATTAGGGAAACGGCGCGCGGGGTCCTTGACTACAGATTGCTCACTCAGTACTAGCGACGATTTTGACGTCATACATCTTGTATTAAAATTAGCTCAGATCTTGTATTAAAATAGGCTTCGTTCTTGTATCAGATTTTACTGTCTTGATATTCTAATACTTTGAGATTTTTGTCAGTAGTGACCCTGTAACAAGTGACAATCGAGTAAATCCTCAATAGGGTCGAGTGTTCTTTCTGTAATTTCTTATTTTGTGGCCAAGGTATTGTATTGAGAAACCAATCAATAATATCATAACTAAATTCACCAGCTCTTCAAACAAAATAAACTGCTTTCCATTATGTTGACATTGAAGAAAGTACCGCTGTTTCTATTGTTCATCATTTCAAGTTAAGACTATAGTTCGTCACATATGACAAATGTGTACCAGTTTGTCATACACCTTTTAATTTTTAGTTTAAATCAAGTCAAATATTAACTTATCTCTTCATGTTTGATGACTGATGACAGTTATCAAATCAGCGTTACCTTACATTAGTTTACAATAGTTTAATACAGTCAGAAAAGTTGTCTAAACGTACTGGTCAAATGCGAAAGTCTAGCAACCCGCCCAGCGATTACACCTATGGATTACACACACTGATAGTCGTTTATTGGCATGTCATCATCATCTGCTTGCCCTTATTCCAATTTATTTGGGGTCGGCGCAACATGTATTTTCTTCCATTCATCTCTATTTATTGGCATGTATTATACATAAAACCCTTTTTTTTAAGTGATTTAGTCTATTTAGAAAACTATGGTTACAGTTGTTCATGACAGATAGAAAGTGACCTTTTTTACCCTGTGGATTGAATACGTACATAAAAAATCATCATCAACATACAGGGTGTAAGGAACGGTGTACTGAAAACTTTGCAGGCGTGATCAGACCATGAAACTGAACAACTTTTACTATGGAGGCAATGGTGGGAAACGAGAAAAAAATTTCGACCTCCCATACAGATTCGCGATCAGCTGACTGATTTTGTATGGGAGGTCGAAAAGTTTTCTTGAGAATTTTGATGAGATCATGCCTGCAAAGTTTTTAGTACACCGTGCCTTACAACCCGTCTCAGCCCACAGCCTAAATGAAAAAAATATTGATGACGAATTGGCACTGTGGCAAACCGGGACCGAGTCACAGTTCCTATTGGTCATCATTTCTATTTCTGGACCGCAAACAGCGTACGCATTTTTCTTCCAAGTTTATCGCCGGTATTTGGCTTCATTTATCGTATTTTTCCTCTCACGTCCATTGGGTTGTTCTAGCTTGCCCCATAAAAAAGGTTTTGCAGTCAAAGTCAAAAATCGACAACCGACGTGGCGCAGTGGTTAGTATGCCTGCCTGCCACGCAAAGGTTCCGGGTTCAATTCCCGGTGGGGTCTCTCACAAATTCGATATTTATCACTTTGTGAATTTGTTCCCAGTCTGGTTAGGACATTGCAGGCTGAACCACCTGATTGTCCGCAAGTAAGATGGTTCCGTGCTTCGGATGGGCACGTTAAGCCGTCGGTCCCGGTTGCTGTCTATGATGGCGGTCGTTACACAACCATGTCAGAGGCCTGCTACTTGCAGTAGGCGGTTGAAAAACTCTGACACCAGGGTTCATCGGGTCGTTGGACGACTCGGTGTCCCACACGAAAAGAAGAAGAAGAAGTCAAAAATGTTTATTCAAATTCATCATCATCTTCCTGCCCTTATCCCAATTACTTGGGGTCGGCGCAACACGTCTCGTTGAACACAAAATCGTGTTGCAATGGATTTCGCTTAATTTTACGACCGGCCGCCTACCAGACGTCAACCCTCCTTGGAAATGCTCTTGTGGTGGATTAACCGCCACCATACGGTTGGCCCTGGCTGTTTGGGTCGGGTTTATCCCTCGGTCGCCTCTTACGACCCCTACAGGAAGAGAGGGTGTGGTGCTATTCTACTCTGCCGGCACCACACGGTACTGTGAATTGATTACCTTTATAAAAAATATTGATGATGAATTGGGACTGTGGCAAACCGGGACCAAGTCACAATTTCTATTGGTCATCATTTCTATTTCTGGACCGCAAACAGCGTACGCATTTTTCTTCCAAGTTTATCGCCGGTATTTGGCTTCATTTATCGTATTTTTCCTCTCACGTCCATTGGGTTGTTCTAGCTTGCCCCATAAAAAGGTTTTGCAGTCAAAGTCAAAAATCGACAACCGACGTGGCGCAGTGGTTAGTATGCCTGCCTGCCACGCAAAGGTTCCGGGTTCAATTCCCGGTGGGGTCTCTCACAAATTCGATATTTATCACTTTGTGAATTTGTTCCCAGTCTGGTTAGGACATTGCAGGCTGAACCACCTGATTGTCCGCAAGTAAGATGGTTCCGTGCTTCGGATGGGCACGTTAAGCCGTCGGTCCCGGTTGCTGTCTATGATGGCGGTCGTTACACAACCATGTCAGAGGCCTGCTACTTGCAGTAGGCGGTTGAAAAACTCTGACACCAGGGTTCATCGGGTCGTTGGACGACTCGGTGTCCCACACGAAAAGAAGAAGAAGAAGTCAAAAATGTTTATTCAAATTCATCATCATCTTCCTGCCCTTATCCCAATTACTTGGGGTCGGCGCAACACGTCTCGTTGAACACAAAATCGTGTTGCAATGGATTTCGCTTAATTTTACGACCGGCCGCCTACCAGACGTCAACCCTCCTTGGAAATGCTCTTGTGGTGGATTAACCGCCACCATACGGTTGGCCCTGGCTGTTTGGGTCGGGTTTATCCCTCGGTCGCCTCTTACGACCCCTACAGGAAGAGAGGGTGTGGTGCTATTCTACTCTGCCGGCACCACACGGTACTGTGAATTGATTACCTTTATAAAAAATATTGATGATGAATTGGGACTGTGGCAAACCGGGACCAAGTCACAATTTCTATTGGTCATCATTTCTATTTCTGGACCGCAAACAGCGTACGCATTTTTCTTCCAAGTTTATCGCCGGTATTTGGCTTCATTGATCGTACTTTTCCTCTCACGTCCATCGGGTTGTTCTAGCTAGCTCCACAAAAAACTTTTGCAGTCAAAAAGTCAAAGTTAACAATGTTTATTCATATTAGGACATAAAAATATCACCTATTATATTGATAGTCACGCAGCAATGGATTATTCATTGTAAAAAAGAAAAATGATAAGAAAATAAAAATTCATTTTATAGTTTGTTTCGTATAATATCAGAGGCCTGCTTCTTGTGATAGACGGTTGTCAAAGTCTGACACCAGGGTCATCGGGTCATTGGACGACTCGGTAAGAGAAAGCAAAATCTATCGTACAGACAGACGTCATTTGCTTACTTAAGTGATCACTCAATCATAAAGTTTAAGAAGCGAATGCTGATCAATGTGAGTCAGTACGAAAAGTTTAAAGCAGAAGAAGAAAGTTTAAGAATGAAAAGAATAAAATTTAAGAGAAATTCTTGATTTTGGCGAATTCCACACCTTACATTCATTTGTAGAAAAGAATAGTATCATCATTGGCCTTATTCTGTCTATTGCAGACGATTTAAACAATGGGTGTAACAAAGACGAAAGAAGGTTGAAAAAATTCTTGATTTGGCAGAAGCACTTTGAAGTGCTTTTTAAGCACAATAGAGTTATTTTTTGGAGCACTGAAGAACTACCCGTTCAAACATTGAGTTACCGTAGTGGTTTCAGCCATTTTGACACAAACAAAGTGTTTGTTCGTAAGATTTCAGCGCGAGAAGTCAATGGACTGGTGTCACCTTGGTGTATGAACTCCATATGGTCATACAGGATGTTAAAAAATACTGAAAATATTTTAACCGGGAAAACACCATAAATCTTAACAACTGTGGGAATTGGAATTTTGCTGTTTTGATATTTTTGTACTTTGAGATTTTTGCCAGTAGCAACTCAAGCTATGTAATAGGTGACAATCGCGAAAATCCTTAATTGGATTGAGTCATCCTTCTGTAATTTCTCATCTATTTTCCACTTATTCTATACTAGCTGCCCGTCAGCGGTTTCACCCGCTGCAAAGTATTATTCCGCGGGAAAAAAGCATTACTTGCCAAGAGATGTCGCTGTTAGTTTTTGGCGAAAACGTTTAAAACGCGAATCGGCTCAGTCACGCCACCTTTGCAAAAATATTGGAATATGCGTGATCCCGTAGGAATAAGACATTTTCCCGTGGTAAAAAGTAGCCTATGTGCTATTCTAGATACTCTTCTATATTTGTGCAAAATTTCATGTCAATCTAATCAGCCGTTTTAGCGTGATGTCGTAACAAACACACACACAAACATCCGCCTTTATAATATTAGTAGGATTTTGGTCGAACGATCATCTTTAGCTTATATGTATTTTCTGTAAGCCGTACGATGTATTATCCCATTTGTACGACAATCTTGCATTTCATTTTTGTGAACAGAATGTAGTATCCTACTGATACGACTATCTTGGTTCATCTACACGATAGAAAATGTCGATGTCATCCAAAATCATGGCGGTACAGATGGGGATGGGGGATGTCGCTGTTTTCCAATTTCTTAGTCCAATACTTTTGACATACATGCTCATACATGTCATTTTTGTAGGCGGTATAATATTATCCCACACAAAATATTTACGCAAATAATATATTGTCACATAGATAAGACAATCTTGGAACAGCTACGGGCTACCCGATAGGAAATGCCGTTGTATTTATGGTTGTATTCCAGTATCTTGGTCAAACATTTTTGACATGCATGACGCATGTCATTTTCCCGATTCAGCTACTCGATGGGGGATGTCGCTGTTTTTCCAATATCTTGGACAAATATTTATGACATTTATGTCATTTTTTAAACGGTATAAATTATCCCACGTAATAAAAGCGATACATAAACTTAGTACTTACGCAAATATCAAGATTTTCACGCAAGGGGATATTTTTTTAAAGAATTGAAATATTTAATATTAAGCATAAAAACATACTATAAAAAAGAACACGACTGTTTTAGTCCCAGGTATCGCGTTTCTCAAATAGAAATTTTGCTTATTTTTGTGAGGAGTTGAAGTTTCGCCCCTTAACCCCCGTGTTGATGCTTGCAGCTGGTCTCGTCTCCCAAACAAACTTTTGCTTATCTTTATTCTTTGAGGGGGGCAAGCCCCCCTCAACCCCCCGTGCTGGCGCTTGCAGCTGGTCTCGTCTCCCAAATAAACTTTTGCTTATCTATTTCTTTGAGGGGGGGCAAGCCCCCCTCAACCCCCGTGCCGGCGCTTGCAGCTGGTCTCGACTCCCAAACAAACTTTGAAGAATCCAATAGCTTGGCAAATATTTTTTTACTGGCAAGTCATTTTATATGTAGTATGTATGTATTTCGGGGTCAAATAATCTTGGTAAAACAATTTTACAGCCCCGTTACTTTAGACGTAGTATGTAAGGTCAACAAATGTAGGTATGTATTTTGTAGGATCCAATACATTGTTAAAACATTTTCACAGCACTGTCATTTTTGAACGGCGGATGTATGTATTTGTGGGATCCAATCCAACATCTTGTTAAAACATTTTTATTGGCTTGTAATTTTGGTACGTGCATGTGTTGTGGGATATATATTAATTTTGCCTTACTTACTCGCCAAGAGATGTCGCTGTTAGTTTTTAAAACGCGAATCGGCTCAGTCGCGCCACCTTTTTCATAAATATTGGAAAATGCGTGATCCCGTGGGATTGAGACATTTTTCCGTGGTAAAAAGTATCCTATATCAAATCTATATGTTATTCCAGATGCCCTTTTATATTTCTGCAAAGTTTCATGTCAATCCAATCAGCCGTTTTTGTGTGATGTCGTAACAAACACACACTAACATCCGCCTTTATAATAAAAGTAGGAATAGGAAGTATAGCAAGACCAGTGTGTACCATTGGCCAATATCGTAAAACAAAAATTAAATTAAATAAAAGTTCGAAAAATAAAAACAAAAAGTAGAAGTTTCCGATTCGGATTCGAACGCCAGGCGCCTGCTTGGAAGGCAAGCGCACTACGACCACGCCACAGTGACTTCAAGATTGACCGTTGAATCAACGGATGTGCTTCCCCACTAAACGTGAATCGGCTCAGTCACGCCACCTACTTCAAAAATATTGGAATATGCGTGATCCTGTAGGAATAAGACATTTTCCCGTGGTAAAAAGTAGCCTATGTGTTATTCTAGATACTCTTCTATATTTTTGCAAAATTTCATGTCATTCTAATCAGCCGTTTTAGCGTGATGTCGTAACAAACACACACACAAACATCCGCCTTTATAATATTATATATATATATATTATATATATATATATAATATATATATATATAGTTATTTATATATATATTAACATTAGTAGTAGATTTTTTTTTTATTATTTTTCATGTAACTGGTCTAAGTGCTGTATTGCATTTATTTTAGCACCTGCCTCGTCCGTTTCCACATGCCCTAAGGTAGACTGGTAGATAATGTTCTTGGCATTAAGTCCGCCCATGTATATTTTGCATAAAGTTAAATAAATAAAAAATAAATAAAAAAATAAAAAAAAAATTATTAATTTATGAAATTTTTTATATACTTATCGCTTGCGCTGCTGCGACGACTCTAACGAAACCTCACATACGTCAAGCCGTTTAGGCCGTAGCCCGTGAAAAAGAATTTACTTGTCTACACTACATACACACCCAAAATACCCACCCACATTACAAAATTACATACTCTCGAAAAACATAACCCTCCTTCTGAGGCAGTCGGGTAATTACATTTCAACATGTTACGCAGTCATTCGGTTTACAATTTTGATTCCAATTTCAAATAACATTAAGTTTGTAATCAAATGCATTGTTGATAGTTATGATTTATGATTAATTTAATATTCACGTGCGTAACAGAATTAATTTAATTCTGTGATTTTAATATTGTGTCAGTGAAGCAGTACGAATTCTTGATTAATTTATGAATAATACAATCTGTGATTAAATAACTTAGAATCTTATGAATTTTATTCTTAATTGAACTAAGTTTATATTAAAACTGAGTTAGTAAATAAATTAGGTTGAATACTTTGTTATAAAAGAAAAAAGTGTCTGCTAGGGACCAAAAAACATTAAATCTATCCATTAGAATTTGAGAGAGATTTTATGTATTGTATATGGATTGATATTTATATCTAAACTTGCAGTCTTCGAAAATTGGGCACAATTTAACTAAAACACCGTTAACTGCCATTATTAATCGATAAAACTTACCTCAGGTGACTTAACTGGCAAACTTAACTAACGACGTAACTAAATTAAGGTATTATCAAACGAAAGTACCACCACTATCATTTTAAAATTCGATAACGTATGTTTTGACCAGTTTAAAAAGCAATTAGATACTGTAGGTTTTAGAAGAGTCAATTTGTAGCAACAAAACGGTCGGCTTATTTCAGAAACATTATTATACAACAATTTATATTAAACAAATATAATTACAAATAATAAACTTAGAAATAACAGACATTGGTACCTAAACTTCAATCAAGACAGTAAATTCACTATATTTTGGCGAATTAAAAATTAACATTAGGCGACGGTTTTTTTCCTTATAAATCGTTTTAACGACCACTTACGCCCTAGATAGAGGTAGTTAGTTACCTCGAAAAAAAAATAACGTAATAGGTGTATGTTTATATAATATATTAAGTGTAGCTTGATTATGACGAAGAAATAATAATTATGATTTCAAGTCTTTATACTAGTATGAACTGAATACAATATTTTTTAGGCTTGCAATATATCAATAAGTTTGGAGAAGCCTTGGCAGCTTATTTCTCTGCTGTGTGTACCTATGTATATATAAATATTTAAGTAATGAGGGCGCCACCTAACGTCAGGAACCTGTTAAATGCGATTGCCATCTCGAATCGTACTGCGGTACTTAACACGTTGTAACCAAAACTAATCAAGTTAATTAATTAACTTAAGAGGATTAGGCTCTGAGTTCTAAGTTAACAGTTGAACCGAATGTGTGCGACGTGAAAGGTAAACAGAGATTTGTATTTTTGTTGGCTATTTTGTTATTTAGGGCGCAACCTCCATAGAGACGTAACATGGCATCTTTCATGTCGCTGTCAAATGACTGGTTTGTATGAGGATACCAGAAAGACCGGGCGTCAGCGTCAACGACGCCGCCGCGTCGCCGTCACGTTGACAGCGCGCTGAGAAGCTCAGGGATTGTATGGGATGCGGTCGGGTTTTTCTACAAGACCGCAGCGACAACGACGCTGTCAACGTTGTCGCGACGCTTGGTTTATAAGCCAAAAGAAGTTGTTTGAAACCGCATAATATAGGCACACACGCCGTAGAATCGTCATTGACACCGGAACGGCAAATTACCGCAGCATCGTGCGGCATATTTACTTAAGGGTACTTACGCCTAACAGAACGGCAGCATTGTCTCCTTCACTAATCCCTCTTAACCGGTCAAAACCAGACAAAAACTGATGTCATTGTCCTTCTGGACCCTTTCATTCGATCTTCCGGCACAAAATAGAGTTTACAGAAGGTTCACTTGACCCTATTCAGGATTTTTGCGATTGTCATTTGTTACATAGCCAGGGTTGCTACTGTCAACAATCTCAAAGTACCTATAAGAATATAGGTAAAAACAGTAAAATCTGATACAAAAACCTCATATGATTCTGAGCCAGTTTTAATCCAAGAAATATGACGTAAATGGCAACCAACTTCTTAGTTACCTTGACTTTCCCTGAGATTCCAGTTGAAGCCAGTAGGTAAGTGTCAAAATAGGTAAAAGTTTGTGACGAATTGAGAACCTCCTCCTCTTTTGTTTTTCCGTCGGTTAAAAATCGTCGCTAGTACTGAATGAGCCATCTGTATAGGCGCGCCGTTTCTCTAATTTGTGCTTCCGGTGCTGTCATATTAGAACGCTGATAAAAAGTGGGCGCAGCAGGAGGTATTAATAATATTTAACTAGCTCTGAGGTTGAGTGGTTTGAAACTTGAGATTTTGATTGAGAGGTCATAAATTCAATTGAGTAATATAGTTACAACAGCGCTTCAAGTGTTTCTTGGAATTGAGCTTGCCTGCCACTCAAAAAATAAATGTTGAATTCAATCAAATTCTTGCTTGAATATGAATTTCAAGGACTTATTGTAATGCCAGCTTAGAATAGCGTCACCCCAACTCTACAAGAAGCGACTAAGGGATATCACTCAGGGATGGGCAGCAGCTTTTCTTGTAAATGCAGCATTTTGTATTGCGCTCGTAGCCTTCAAGCGTGGTAAGTATGGCAATACCCCCGATGGGGGAAGGCCCTTGTCAAGCAGTGGACTGTTGTGGCTGCTATGGTTATAAGACGGACCTGTCAAGAGCTTCGAGAAACACGAATGTTCCGCCCAGTCGATGGATAAAAAATTTAATTTTTACAGCGCGACCCAGCATTTATGGCTTCAGTAGTTGCAGGTTGGTTCCCTCTGCGATATTATCCTCCTATATTCAAATCTACACAACGCAATATTAACGCTTGATCATGACAAGAGCCCAATCTACAATAGCTATTGTTTAGCTTGGAGTAGTAATTTGTGCTTTATGCTAGTTTAGCTTAGCCTAATAAACTGAGCTAGGAGATTAGTAGTTAGGTAGCTGAAGGATTTTGCATTATAATAATACACTAGCGGCCGGTTAGCGGTTCACTCGGTGAAACTCATTTTTCCGCGGGAAAAGGCATTTTCCAGGCGTGTGTCAACATACGGTGAAAAAAATAAACCAGCCCATGGAACTGAACAACTTTCCCCAAGGAACATAGGTTGATATACCGGGAGTAACAGAAAGGGTATTACAAGCCGAAAGGAGGTGAAGGTACTCATGAAACTGAAACTCCCTGTATAAAAAATAAAGGACCTTCCATACAAATTGACCCGGCCAGCAGCTACATTTTGTGTGGGAGGTCCAAATTTTTTCCCGTTTCTACCTGTTTCTTGGGGAAAGTTATTCAGATTTATGGGCTGATTCACCCCTTAACATATTTGCAGTAGATTTTTTTTTAATCCTGTATATGCAGTTTCGTTTCTCTATCTGCCTATCTGTCGTGGAATTCGCTAACTCCTCCTACACTACGCAACGAATTTTGATGGGGTTTTTTGTAATAGATAGAATAATTGAAGAGAAAGGTTTATTATGTAAAACACATATCGGAAAAATGTCTTTTACCCGCGGGAAAATGAGTTGCAACGGACCGCTAATTGTCTTTTGTGATTTTGCTTGAATTTAACACCACCTACTTTGTGTGTAACCTTGTTTTGGTATTTTAAAACTATTCCATTAGATGTCAAAAGTTATTTGAGGTCGGATCGGGTGTCCAAATCCGGGTCCGCCCTAATTCCCCGGATTACTGAGCGAAACTGAACTAAACAAAATTCAACGGATATCGCCACACAACGGTACACACATCACGCTTTATTCCCTTGTGGGATAGGTAGAGCGTAATTACATGTAATAGTCGGTCGTTATCGCAGCATAATTGTCTACCAATTCTATTTTAAATATGTTCTAATTCTAAGCTTTGGTCCAAAATTTGTAAAAGGTTCATATATGTCATGATACCCGAGAGGAATTAATGGGATGATGTTTTTAAAAGCAGCAAAACACATCTAGTCAGCATCACTGTCTACGTTACCAATATTAGTAAATTGTAGAATAGTTATTGTAGCAATTCGCTACAAAGTGCTACGCAGCGGTCGCGTAGCACTTTTCTCGCCATGACGTCATTGCCACTTACTTTCGCCTAGGGCAAATTAAGGGCAACAACATATTTGCTTTGTGATAGAATTGCATCACCCCATATCTTTCCCGTTGGTGTCGTAAGAAGACTAAGGGATTTGAGGGTTGATATTGCTATTGTATGCAAGAGATTGGACAACCTGTTACATAGACGATATACAATATTCTGAATGACTCTCATACTTTTGTCAGACATGGTGGAAATGGCGGTCTTTACAGCCCTTTACGCTTTGTCTAGCCCGCAAGGAATAAAAGCGTGATATATGTATTTATGAGGAATTAACACACTTTCTCTCTCACAAATCTATGGAATTTCAGACTCAATTCGTTCGTGAATATTTCGACGCGTCCGCGAACAAAAACTTTCATCAGGCGTCAGAAGTAATTCCAGAAACGGGTAATTATCCGGTTGTAGCCGGGTTTTTCCGGTTTCGTGTCGGTATTCCGTAGGGGCGGGTCGTTCTGTGAATCTGTATACATTTAAAAAATAAACAATATTACTTTGCAGAATATTCGTGTTTGAAAAGATTTTCTGTCGAATTTGTTGTTAAAAGAAGTAAAACCGAAATAATTCACCGAAATAACATTCCATCAGTAACAACCAATAATGGAGCATCTATATATAGGTACTCTCTATTTATACATTTGACATATTTATCTATGGAACTGCTTTTGCTTGACAATACTGCACGGGGCGTACCTTACTGTCAAGAAAACTATAGAGTGCGTTTCATCTTAGATATAGCTCCTATGGCGTCATATGGCTAGCATTGGAAAGTAAATAATATTACCGCCTTATATAGAGGTAATTTACATACACTAATGCTACCAACATAACGCCTTAGGAACTATAAGATGAAATGCACTATATAGCTTGCTTATAATAAAGTTCCATAGAGTGCGTCTAAAAAGTTAGAGCGGTTTGCAGTAGTCTGCACACAACCTCTCTGTCAATCAGAAGCAAAACGCTAGTGATAGCACTATTGAACCTTTACAAATTCTCATACATTTGACGTCTGTATCTAGGGAGCAACTGCTTACGCTTTGACATTACGCGCACTCTATAGCCTGCTTGCTAAGAGAATACTGTAAGGCTCCAGCATATTTATTCGAATAAGTTAAACACAAAACAGTATTTTCGCTGAAGCGGCTAATCAATTGATGGTTTTACGATAGTTTCCACAAGAAACTCCCATCTTCGTAGCGAGCCAGCCGAGCCAGTCTGGAATCACGGAATACGGCTATTTGTAAATAATCAACGCATTTCTATTCCGTACCGGCCGAGCCCACCTTATTTCTGAGGAATAAAAGAGTGGATGTGGTATCCTACGTCAACACACATAGATACAACATCACATCAGACTAGAGCAGTCACGATCAAGGCACGATCTCCCGTTTTCACCATCCAGTCACTACTTCCGCTGTCTTCAAGTCATCGGTCCATCTGGCCGAAAAGCGTCCAACGCTACGCTTGCCAAGCCGTGGCCTCCACTCGATAACCCGTTTACTACTGAATACTGTACAAAGTACATAGGTTAGTACAAGTCTCGCCGATTTCCTTTAGGCAGAGCGTAAACTTGTCGTTTGCTGCTGGCTTAGAATAGCATCACCCCGTATCTCTCCCGTGGGTGTCGTAAAAAAATTTTTGTACACAAAAATGTGTATTTCTCTTAAATTATCATATGCCTCTATTTCAATTTCCCTGTGTTTCTCTGTGTCTGTATTTCTCTTAACCTTTTCTTTCTTCATACCATATCCTCACAACAATCCTCCTCGGCCGCGTATTTTCAATATCGGGCGAGCAGGTAGCGTGCTAACTACGCGTTTAGCTGCGTAATTACAAACCCTACGTCCCGCCTAATATAGGAATGTTTTCGGATAGGGTTTGTTTTGCTACGACGTGACAAGCTTGTTAGGGAGGAGATTATCTAGCTAGATAGGTGCGAAGGGTGGCAATATGCTCATTTGGCTGAAATTTGCGACTAAAAATATTTGAGTAACGAATGATTTAAAAACTCAATCTGGAGATTTAAAAATTTACCAGCCTCATGTTTTCAATCTTTGGGTTTACTTACATACCTACATACACATTGGTATTACGCCTATATTCCTTACGGGGTCGGCAGAAAATAAGGTCGAATTTTTTATCGTCCTATGCGTTACGTAGCGCAAAAATATCGCACAAACGTGTGTCTTTCTTTTCTAAAACACTACCTTCTATATTGTTCTTCTTCTTCTTCGAGTGGGACACCAAGTCGTCCAACGACCCGATGAATCCTGGTGTCAGAATTTTTTAACCGCTTACTGCAAATAGCATGCCTCTGACATGGTTGTGTAACGACCGCCGTCTAAGTGATCATAGACAGCAACCGGGACCGACGGCTTAACGTGCCCATCCGAACCATCTTGCTTTTCGGACAATCAGGTGGTTCAACCTGCAATGTCCTAACCAGAGTGGGAACAAATTTACAAAGTGATAAATATCAACTTTGTGATTGACCCCACCGGAAATTGAACCCGGAACCTTCTGTGTCGCAGGCAGTCGTACTAACCACTGCGCCACATCGGCTGTCTGTAGGTGAAAACACAAACAAAAGAACAATTTAATTTTAACAACCCCGACACAAAATTGTATAACACCATAATTTTATGGGGGTGATGTAATATATTTATGGGGTGTTGAGCGTGCCGACATATGATTATGTCGTGATTATGATAAGGATCAATTTCTCATTACGTGTAAAGTTATACGGTACGGATAAAAACATGCCCGCATAATTATTTGGAATTTACGTGTGATATACGACATAATTGCGTATCTACAAAACAACTCATTTATTTTCAGGTAGGTGGTTGCTGGATTTTATTTGATATTATTGTTCCAATAGTAGGTATTTTATAATATAAACCAGTTCTTCTTAATACCTAAATAATTGGTCTGTACTTCATAGTTCATAGTAGATATTTAGTTACTAGGTAATAGTTACATAAATACCTAGGTAGTTGAGCCCAATCAGTAAAATTCATTAGCGGTAAATATTTCGGAATATTCAAAATATGACATCAAAGATCTTCTGTCCAGTTGTCATATGTTATTTTATTATCAACACACACAAAATGAGCCTTTAAATAAGTATTAGCAGCTTGTAAAATTCTGAAAAAGAAAAGCAGGCCGGCAGTGTATTATCTGAAATATTTGAAAAACGAAATTGCATTTGTTTGACATACAATCATCTTCGAAACACCGAGTCGTATACAAGACCCGATAAACCCTGATGTCATGGTTTAATAACCGCCTACTACAAGTAGTAGGCCTCTATCGTAGTTAGTAGGTAACAAACAATTCATAGACAGCAACCGGAATCGATGGCTAACGTGCCGTCCGAAACACGGAGCCATCTTGCTTTTGGTGAACCATGTGGTTCAGCCTGCAATGTCTTAACCAGACTGAGAACAAATTCACAAAGTGATAAATATCAACTTTGTGAGCGGCCCACCGAGAATCGAAGCCGAAACCTTCTGCGTCGTAGGCAGTCGCACTACCACTGCTGCACATTATCGCCTAGGTACCTAAAATAACATTCATTTAAGTTTGGCCAGTCATAATAGGCATATTTGACAGCTGCTAAACCTATACTAAACGACATGTCAACAAAGAAAAATAGACCTTATGTGATATCATTAACATGATTTTGACAGCTGTCAAATATGCCTTATTTAAGCGGTCGTACTTCAGTCTGGTTTAGTTTTGTTTATTAGTTTGCATAGACAGACAGACTAATTTAGTAAATTAGAAAATGACTACTTAAGGCTAACATACGGGTCAAAAGTATCCCAATTATGTCTGAAACAAAGTAGTTCATTATCAAAATTGCTTATTATGATCCATTAGCTATATAATTTGCTCCGCCATCATTTCATTTTCTAATTTGTAATACAATTTGTATGGCGTTTTAAGTAGGCAATTTACACTTATCATGTGGTATAATACCTAATTATTTTGAAAATAGGTACTAAAGTATTGGAACTAACTGACTAACGAACTCCGCTGGCTCAGAATTCCGAAATCGATCTTGGCCTCCAAAACGAGCCATCGCCACTGATCTCTGCCCCGTATTAGGACTGGATGGTGACTACCATTGTAGTCCACTGACTGCTATAGCACAAAAAACAGAGAATTACCAGAGTTTATTTAGGAATTTCGCGACTGTCACTTGTTACATAGCCAGGGTTGCTAGAATCAAAATGATGACGAAATACAGCTCTAAATCTGATACAAGAGCGTAATTATATGATTCTAGGTCGATTTGAATGCAAGAAATATGACGTTCGTGGCAACTATCTTCTTAGTTGCCTACCTTGAGTTCCTCTGAGATTCCAGTTTATTCCAGAAAACATCAGTCAGCGTCAAAATGGTCGCTAGTAGGTACTATGTGAACCTATGTGTAAAGCCGACCCCTACTTTGCGGCTATAGGCTCATTTTCTCTTCGTGTGAGACACCGAGTCGTTCAACGACTCGAAGAACCCTGGTGTCAGAGTTCTCCAACCGCCTACTGCAAATAGCAGGCCTCTGACATGGTTGTGTAACGACTGCCATCATAGACAGCAACCGGGCCGAAGCACGGATATAGGCTCATGTAATGTGCTGATGGAAAATAAAAAGGCATAACATAATTTATGTAATTTACTTATAATATAAGCGCCTCAAAAGTAGAAAAATGCAGTTGCTCATAACAGATGAGAATAACCTACCCCGCAAGGAATAAAAGCATGATATGCGTACGTATTATTATTACCCTGCGGAAACCTAATTTCGCACGCGTTACCAAGACACGGCATTTTAATCAAATTAAGCACACGCCAGCCAAAATAAGAGCTCTGTAATTGGTGGATGTATTCTCTTCCATTTTCCCGTCTTAGATGTGTTTATTATAAGGTGGGATATTACGTTGTTATGGCAATGTTGTGTGACTTGTCAGAAATAGCTTCATCAATACGTCGTACTTAGTATAAAATGAAAGAGATTATTGTTTCTCTATTACAGGCACCGCTTATTTCTATAAATAACCACACCCAACGGATCTTGTTGCGTTTTTTTACCCGACTGCCTCAGAAGGAGGGTTATGTTTTTCGAGAGTATGTATGTATGTATGTTTGTATGTATGTATTCATGTGGACAAGAAAATTCTTTTTCACGGGCTACAGCCCAAACGGCTGAGCGGATCTTGACATGTGAGGCGTCGTTAGTAAGAGAGCAAAGAAAGTACAGAATTTTCGTAGTTGATTGTTTTGCCCAGTCGATCAAGGCCGTTGACCCGGATTTGTTTAGTTCACTACATCGCTGTATTGTAAGCCCCTAATCCGCCCAAATCCGGTTTAAATCTGGTTAAACCGGTTATAATGACGTCCACTGGTTTCCATTGTCCGCCAAAGCCAATTAATGATTTTCGTTACGCAGATTAATTGTGGGGAACAATATTGATGTAAAGAAGATACGTTAGTCAATAGAAATAAAATGCAAATAGAAAATTGAAAAAATATGGTGGCAGTAATAAGACCTACGGTAGCATTCCCAAAGACGGTTGATGTCAGGCAGGCAGCCGGTCGTTAAATTAAGCCAAATCCTTTTCCAACATGATTTTGTGTTCATACAAAAAATGTTGCGCCAACCCCAAGTAATTGGGATAAGGGCAGGAAGATGATGATGAGGAAATTGTAAAATTAATCATGTTAAGTTGTAAATACTTTCTATAGATGGCTCTAGATTATCATTCATTTAAGAAAATCATTATCATTACATAGTATAAAGTAAAGTCCCTTCCCGTGTCTGTATGTTTCCTTATATCTTTAAAACCCCTCAACGGATTTTGATGCGTTTTTTTTATTATATAGAGTAAGTTTAGGGGCAGGTTTTTAAATATTCATTACCCCAAATTTTAACCCCGTAAGGGGTAAAAAAGGGGTTAAAAGTTTGTATGGAAAGTCATTATTTTTAAATGCAATCTGTTTCAAAATTTGTGATTAGATCAAAGAGCTAAAATAATTAAACACGTGTTTGAGGGATTTTCGATTTTTAACCCCTAAAGGGTAAAAGAGGGGTTAAAAGTTTGTATGGAAAATCTTTATTTTAAAATGCGATCTGTTTCAAAATTTGCGATTAGATCAAAAGCCTAAAAAAAGGAAATACGTGTTTCAGGGATTTTCGATTTTTAACCCCTAAAGAGGTAAAAAAGGGTTTAAAAGTTTGTATCGGAAATCATTATTTTTAAATGTGATCTGTTTCAAAATTTGCGATTAGATCAAAGAGCTGAAAAAAATGAGTACATGTTTCAGGGATTTTCGATTTTTAACCCGTAAAGGGGTAAAAAGGGGTTAACAGTATGTATGGAAAATCATTATTTTTAAATGCGATCTGTTCCAAAATTTGCGATTAGATCAAAGAGCTGAAAAAATTGAGTACATGTTTCAGGGATTTTCGATTTTTAACCCGTAAAGGGGTAAAAAGGGGTTAACAGTATGTATGGAAAATCATTATTTTTAAATGCGATCTGTTCCAAAATTTGCGATTAGATCAAACAGCTAACAAAGAAATACGTGCTTCAAGGATTTTTGATTTTTAACCCGCAAAGGAGTAAAAAAGGGGTTAAAAGTTGTATGGAAAATCAATATTTTTAAATTGCGATCTGTTTCAAAATTTGCGTTTACATAAATGCAAAAGCTAAAAAAATTAAATACGTGTTTCCGGGTTTTCGGTTTTCGACCTCTAAAGGGGTAGTAAAAAAGGGGGTTAAAAGTTTGTATGGAAAATCATGATTTTTAAATGCGATCTGTTTCAAAACTCGCAATTAGATCACACGCTAAAAAAATTGAGTACGTGTTTCAGGATTTTCGATTTGCAAAAGATTGGTTGCAACGGGTGAAACCGCTGACGGGCAGCTAGTAATATATAAAGTTGTAAATGCTTTCTATAGATGGCTCTAGATCATCATTCATATAAGAAAATAATATACCTAGGTAGCACTGTAAATGCTTTAAAAATTTTAACCACGTCTGACAAAAGTGTGAGAGTCATTCAGAAGACTGTGTATCACAATAGTAATAGTTTGCCAACCTGTCGCCTAAAATTGCAATGCACATCAACTCTCAAATCACTTAGTCGCTTCTTACGACACCCACGGGAAAGATACGGTGTGATGCTATTCTAAGCCAGCACCACACGGCATCAGCTTTTGTATTGGAATATTTTAGAATAATCAGAGTAAAGAGTAGCGCCATTTTGATAGTTCCAAATAAGAAGTCACTAAACGTTGGCATGGATAAATTTTTGACCAATTACAGAAAAGGCACAATCTATAGTGGTGCCATTAGTTCTGCAGTTTGCCAAATCATTCCAGGAATACGTTTTGTGCGTTGGTGGCGTATCTACCTCCTGTTTGTTTCATTAATTTTGTGTATAGGTTTGGTAACTAAACTACTATCACGAGCAAATTCAATTATCCATTAAGGTTATTCAATTCAACTTAGGTACTTGACAGCCGATGTGGCGTAGTGGTTAATATCACTGCCCGCGACGCATAAGGTTCCGGGTTAAATTCCCGGAGGGGTCACTCATAAACTTGATATTTATCACTTTGTGAATTTGTTCCCAGTCTGGTTAGGACATTGCAGACTGAACCACCTGATTGTCCGAAAAGCAAGATGGTTCCGTGCTTCGGATAGGCACGTTAGCCGTCGGTCCCTGTTGCTGTCTATGATGGCGGTCGTTACGTTCTTGTAGCAGGCAGTTGAAAAACTCTGACACCAAGGTTCATCGGGTCGTGGAACGACACGGTGTCCCACACGAAGAGAGAGAATTCAACTTAAATTCTTATTTCTTAATGTTTGTATTATAAGCCAGTATGATGAGGTTGGTTAGGATAGTGAGGTTGAAGGGTAAGGCTGGCAATATAGGTGTCTACAATGTTGATTTTATGCACGCGAATTTTATCTATCAAAATGTAGACAAATGAATATGATAGCGAAATATTACGTCACTAACATTCATTCATATCCGAAAAACGGACTGGCCGAAAATGGAAAACTGCATCCGTACGATTGCGGCGTCCGTCTAAAAACAGAAACATTCCAAATTTGAAATTCGATAGCAATCTCGCGCCGGACGCGCTGCAGACATATCCGGTGGGCCGGCCCTGATGAAGGAATATTCTGGGTTTTTGAATTAATAAGAGCAATCTCTAGAGCCTAGATTACATACAAATAGGGTTTATCTTGTTTTCTTTTATAATAATGCAAGTGAACTATAGTTTTTAAATTACAATAATAAGACGTACTATACGGGGTGTAAGCGACAGATCTCCGAATACTTAAATAGGGTGCATTTAGACCATGAAATTTAACAACTTGCCGTAGAAATTTACAGGAAACGAAAAAAAAATTTCGACTTCCCATACAAAATCACGATCAACTAATTGCATTTACCTACTATGGGAAGTCAAAAAATTTTTTGCGTTTCCTAAAATTTATTTCTATGGGAAGTTGTTCAATTTCATGGCCTGAATGCACTCTTTCAGTATTTGGAGGGCTGTCCCTTACACCCTGTAGGTGTGCCTCTACTTCTTTTTTTCAAACTAGTAGAAAATTGTGCGATTCTCTTTTTCCATAGTAAATGTGGCGTCTGTAGGATCGTCTATGTTCAGACTATGTTCAGAAGTAAAAAAAAAAATATCAACAGATTACCTACACTAAAATTTTTAGCCAGTTTTTCAATTAGGTAGGAAAAGAAAGAAAGAATTAGGTAGGTATACAGGGCGTTAGGAAAAGTACTGCGCTCCTTTTGAGGGATGAACCAGCCCATGAAAGTGAACAACTTTCCCCAACAAACATGGGTCGAAATATGGAAAGAAATTTTGGACTTCCCATACTAAGTGTGTCGGCCGGCAGGGTCAGTTTGTATAGGTGGACCAATTTTATTTTTCATATTTCGACCTATGTTCCCTGGGCAAAGCTGTTCAGTTTCATGGGCTGGTTTATCCCTCGAAAGGAACGCATTACTTTGCCTAACACCCTGTATAAAAATGTCGTTTCAATAGCTGACAGCGAGATGTTTCTTCAACAGTCACGCCAAGAAGTTTATTACAAAATAGTGATAGACTGATAGACAAAATATGTCTTCATTTCTATAGGGTCATATTTTACTAGTGACCGATAGCAAAAACTCAGAATTGGCTGGTGATAAGGAAAAAAAATTTGGACCTCCCAGAGTAACTGAAATCAGCTGATCGGCAAGTTTGTATGGGAGGTCGTTTTTTTCTTATGTCGGCCTATGTTCCTTGGGGAAAGTTGTTTCTTATCACCATCCGATTCTGAGTTTTCGGTATCGGTCACTAGTTTTCATCCTATATTATATTGCAATTGTTTTTGTTGCAGAATAAGGACGCCCCTCATAAGTTCGAAAGTCAAACTAATCACTTGAATCGAAATGCGACACTGTGATAGTTGAAAATAGTCAACTATTTGTTTGTACAAAATTATGAATGAATTTCACACCGGTGAGCAAGGATCGCATATCAACACAGAATGAAATTTATACAACGTCTTACAAAACAACAAATAAATACGAAAGAGCGTGGAAAGGTCCATTGCAAAGAGTCAATTTACACAAAATTAGAGCTGTAGTATCGTTTTTGAAAACTACGAACAGTTTTTTTTTATTAAAGTACACTTATTTTTAATCGCAGCATCGCAGCACTAATTTTGACAGCTCAAAGTTCAAATGAAATTACCGACGCGGCGCAGCGCAGTTTGGTCTACATTGCTGGCTATTACATGAATGTCATCAATACGAAACTAAGTCAACCAGCAATGTATGCCGAAGCGGACTTTGTTCGCCAGGTAATGTAGCACCTGACCTAGACTAGTGATGTGATTATTTCATCGACTGACGATAATGAAAAAATATTTTTTTTTGGTTAGTTATTGTAACAGGTTGTAGTGGCACATAGGTACTATATGGCGTGAAAAAAATTGCTACAAATTACAAATATTTTAAGGGGTGAACCAGCCTTTGAAACCGATCAACTTTTCCTAAGGAAAATAGGTGGAAATAGAAAAAAAAATCGACCTCCCATAACAAAGGTACCAAATTACTACCAATTAACTCTGTTAGCAAGCTGGTACATTTGTATGTGCGAGGTCTAAACCTCGACACCTCATATATTAAAATCCGTCTATCCGTTTGGGCTGTAGCTCGTGAAAAAGAATTTACTTGTAGGTGCACATACTAGTCTTATAACTACATGTTCTTGAATGGCTGTCACGTCAATATACATACTCATATACATACTCTCGAGAACATAACCCTTCTTCTGAGGCAGTGGGGTAAAAATACGCAGAAGTGTTTCGACACAAAATCAGCATATTGCTACGGTATCATTAAAACAAACATTCTTGAAACTTCAAACACAGCCGTATCGAGTTCCTCTTAAACACGAGTAAAATACAGGGTGTAAGGGACGATATACCAAAACCGAAAATTTAATGAGGAAATTGAAAAATACATCGGTGACCACCGGGACATGAACCCGGGACCGTGGAGAACCATCCCACAACTCTAAGATTTTTTATTTTTATTTTAAATTTTTGCAATACTTAATGTAGCACTGTGAGTGCATAAAAAATCCAATACATACCGAACACTTCTTTTTCTCTTCGAGTGAATTACCTACAACGGCCCGTTGGACCTTCGTGTCACAGTTTTTCAACCGCCTACTGCAAGTAGCAGGCCTCTGACATGATTGTGTGTCGACCGCCATCACAGCAAGCGGGACCGGCTTAACGTGCCCATCCGAAGCACGGAACCATCTTGCTTTTCGGACAATCAGGTGGTTCAGCCTGCAATGTCCTAACCAGACTGGGAACAAAATGATAATTGATAAATATCAACTTTGCGAGTGACCCCACCGGGAATTGAACCCGGAACCTTCTGCGTCGCACGCAGTCACATTACCACTGCACCACATCGGCTGTCAACCCTTGTTACCTTTACTCACACCCGGTTTGGTATAAGTACCATCGTTTCTCGGAAAAAGTACTATATTAAAACACTCCTTCAAACTTCTCTATTTCATGCTCGTTACGTAGTGTATCGTTTTTCTACTTTCGAGTTACCTACTTTGTGTAGAGATGGGGTGGTTAAAAAACAGGTTTTATGATAGGAGGTACTTCCTAAACATTTCTTTTTACGTTCAATGAAATATGCAAATAAATTAACAAACCTAACCTAGTATACGACATAAACTTTCGAATTTCGTTTTTTAATTTTCGAGGTAGGTATGGCATATTTATTTCGTGCTAGACTTGATAAATAAAGTACTTAAATTTTCCATAATCATTAACTGAAGAAAGGCCTCTTCCAGGCTCCCGTGTTTTGTTGACTGAATCTAAAAGCTGCCTGCAACCCTAAGGCCCTAGCTTCACACATAAGACGTGAGACGTGCGACATAGCGACGCTTCGAACCGTTTCTATATAAAATGTATGAAAGAGAAGAGCCAAAACTCAGACGAGCATTCTATGACGGCTGACGATCACTAAAATGAAAATCCCAAAAAAATTACAGGCTGAACCACTGAACCTGATTGTCCGAAAATAAGATGGTTCCGTGCTTCGGATGGGCATATTAAGCCTTCGGGCACGTTGCTGTCTAAGATGGCGGTCGTTACACAACCATGTCAGAGGCCTGCTTATTGCAGTAAGCGGTTGTAAAACTCTGACACCAGGGTTCATCGGGTCGTTGATGGACTCGGTGTCCCACACGAAGAGAGAGAGACGTCACGTCACCCTTTTTTACGGAACAGTGCCCACATCCCGTCCCTAGCACCAATGTCGACCCTGCGATATTCCGGTTGGCCTCGCTTAAAAACCTATCAGCTTTTGAAATATAGGTGCCGGAACGGGTGCCCGCTGTCACTTTTTCCCCACTGCAAATGTAAACTGCTTTTTCTACAATTTTCGCGAATGAAAAATGTGTGCGGCGAGTCGTTTCTGCGTTTTTTTTTTGGCTGGCCGAGTCGCTGGTTTTGTGGTCGTTAGTTTGAAAATTAAGATGGATTGCTTTCTTTTCAGAAGTGCCTTTCGAATAATGTATGTGACTCGATATCAGTACGAAACTATGGTAAAAAGGATCACGTCATTCTTTACTGACGGGTAGAGCCCTTGCCCTTCGAGTTATTTGAGCCAACTCTGGTACTTTACAGTTGCCAACCAAATTGACTGATTCCAGCTTTTCAGAAAGTAAATGCTCGCCTTTCTCAGTTAGGTATACCCAATCACCGGTAAAGTTTCGTAAACACCCAAGTATGTGCTTTTTATAATTAAACTCTTTTTTATTTCTCTTTTCTTTTACTGCATACGACATCGAGTAGAAAAACGATCCAATTATGCCTGATTTGAAAGTTTTCAACACTTATTAGAATTCCTGCTACCAATGCTTTAAGTTCACATGAAAACTAACATTTTATGCGCCAACGTAAAAACATCTTTTGAACCCGAAAGAGTCAAGTTACGCTTGAAAGACAAACAAATTTATAGTTGGACCCTAATGAAAAGGTTCAGCTTTCCCGACCTTCAAGTTTCAGCACGAGTTTCAGAACTTAGTCCTGGTTCGTACTATGCCCAGTTCGTCACATTATAACCTACCCAGACCAGAGAGAGTCCAATGCTAGGCTTACTTACGTACTTATTTGCCGTGTGGTGGTAAGAGGTGGATTCAGGGATTGCGCAGCAGCGTTTCCTCTATATATTTACATACAACACCTTGCACTGCGCTCACCAACCCGCCTGCCAAACGTGGTGAGTAGAGTATGGCAATAATACCCCCAAATCCAGCAGTGGACTGATGTGGCTGTAGAAGTAGGCCAGGGTTTTCTGCAGCTTTTATATTTACCTACTTCGAAGTTTGAATTTATTATCTGACTGTACTTTAGAAACCTTTAAGTAGTAGATTATGACGTACCGGAACGTTTTGAAACTAATAACTTTGACACGAAACGGGACGTGACTAATTTTTTATGTGTGGCGAAACGGGTTTACTTAAGCATAGGTCTTAAAAGTTTCTATGCGTTGATTTATTTCGCTTGATTCTTGAAGACTACTTTTTCTCAATTTTATGAAAGGATTTAGTGTGATGGATAGTTTAAACGTGATGAGTAAATTATTGAAAACGTTTTTTATGAAGAGTAATGACAGCATCATTTATAGAATAACGAATGAGTATGTCAAGATTCATAAATTAAAATAACAATTTACTATTGCAAATTGATTGGTACTACGCATTTAATATCACGTCGTAAAATTCTTAGGCGATTTATTTATAGAGTCGGAACTATCTCGCTTTTCAGTGGTTCAGCCTGTAATGTCCCGACCAGAATGGTAGCAAATTCACACAGTAAAAAATATTAGTTATGTGAGTGAACCCACCGGAAATTGAACCCGGTAAGTATGAGTTGGAAGAGAAGATAGAAGAATTCAATTAATAGGTTGGATAGGATAATAAAATCTGGTACGTAATTTTCTTTCCGCAGCTATCGAAAAACGTACAAATATATTTTTCTTTCCTACACTGAACATCCGTACGAAATTAAGCCAATATTCGGTTAAAAAGCCACAACTTGGCGTATTGCCACTTGTGTGTGCCGTGTGCCTGTGTCGGTCGTGTGCTGAGCAAACTTCCTTTGTAAAGATGGCGGACGGAAGTGGGAGCCGAGTGGATCCCGCGCAAACATGGCGTTGCCACGGTTTCCGGTTTGCTGATGGATCTAATTTTAAACAAGAATTTTGGACCGTGTTCGATGTGTATCTTTCAACTTTCTTTAATGTACTTATTGATGTAATATTTAGATATAATATAAGGGGCTTTCGTAAATAAAACTAAAAGTTAACTTTTCCACAGATCAAAATCACAAAACTAGCCCTCGCCCGCTCTAACACAAATTATTTACGGCAATTACTTACTATATTTTATTGATATTTTATGATATTTGACTTAGTAAACTCTTTTATGAATTTACGGCATCATCGAATGAAATCAAACTCAATCTATAAAACAAAGATTTTATTGAACTCTATTTGTTTATTTTAAGACTATTAAATATTTTTTAATGGAAAATTGTTCTATATAATTGGTCTGAATGTCAGTATTTGAGACCTGTCCCTTTTACACTTTGTATAGATACATACTAGAGAGTCTACAATTTTGTGAAGTAACTTTCGTTTTCTGTAACATTTTTTGCTGTAGTGACTTTTTATAGCACTTTAGTTGAGCATGATAAGAAAGGTATTTTCAACATCAAACTTTACATTATTATTTTTTGTAGATATTTGAAAGATCGTAGTAAGCAAGTCTGGGCAGATAATGGTGCCTATTTTCAAATACGCTTTTTGTAAGCCATTTTTTTCAGATTCGAAATAAAGACAGTGTGTCATCACGCCTTTTTCCCTTGCGGGGTAGGCAGAGCATTAACGACGATAAAATAGATTTTAAGTATTGAACCGGGTCTATCGCGATAATTATTTAGGTAAACCTTTATAATTTACCTGTGTCCCGACGTTTCAACACAGTTTCATGTGTTGTGGTCGCGGGTTGACTAAGGTCCCAGCGAGATGTCATCTAGGCGGTGGGCGACGAGTTCTTCTGCTACCCACATATGTCTTTAGAATTTTGATATTTTATTAATTGTTTGTAAACACTGCACTAGGCCGGCACACAACACTCACAGTATCCGACGATTGCACCGATGATAAATCGCGCGGTTTCAACTTGTCAATCACTGGACTCCATGCGGATGACAATTTAAACCCGTCCTCTCGGTTGAAATTATTTGGGTTTTTCTTAATTTCAATAGCCTCGCGGACGATCCTTGGGTAATAATGACGTTCCACTGAGAGGATTTTTGGGGCATGAAGTTCAATCCAATGATTCGGACCGGATGTTAGAAGGTGTTCTGCTATTGCTGATTTATGCATCTGTCGGTTTTTTACAGCTGCGATGTGTTCTTTGACCCGTTCGCTGACAGTCCGCTTCGTTTGGCCAATATATGATTTACCGCAGCTGCATTGTACTTTATAGACTCCTGCGTTCTGAAACGGAATGACATCCTTCGGCGTCCGTAAACAGTGTGACAATGGAGTGAAAACAGTCTTAACTGAATTTTTACTCAACACCGTCCCAATCTTGTCTGTTACTCCTTTCACAAAGGGTAAGTACGCTGGCTGTCTACTTACCTCCGGATGTCTCTCTTTCCTGGTTTTCATTCGACGCTGAACCTAAATAATTATCGCGATAGACCCGGTTCAATACTTAAAATGTGTGAAAACAATCGCGAGTGCTTCAAAAGATAAAATAGATTCTTAATTTTTATTTAATAATGTAAAATCTTCTTTTCCTTAGCCCCATCATCTGGGGTCGGCTTTACTTTTCTGATTCATCTACTTTTCTCTATCTTTTGCCGTTTCGGCGTCTATAGGTATTAGTTTCTTATTTGTTTAACAATGTAGAATATATCCAAAAACTTATTAATATGTAGAATATATCCAAAAACTTATTTATACAATATCTGAGAATTAAATAGAACCATTAAATATATTCATTTTTTGTTGTTACTAAACCAAATATTAACTAAGTAGACAAATGACAGCGAATTAATTGTTAATTCCACAAGAATTTACTATAGACTGAAAATAAGTATGTAACAACTTTGTGGTAGTCTTTTAAATTCAAAGGATTTTTTACCTGTATAATATTTTTTTTATAAGAGACTGTAATCAAAACAGTCTAAGAAATAGCTCAAAAAGTGTCCAGCAGAATGAAGGCCAATATTGAATAGAAGATAGACGTTACGCCTGGGAATTCTCAATAGATGAAGACAAGATGTCGACCGATAGTCTCCAATGACATTGAGTGAAAAGAAAACGCTTTGCGAATCCAATCTTTTGTGCGATATCTTTATAGTCAAGTTACGGTAGATAGGTGTTGATATTTTATCGTTGACTGCGTCTTATTTCTAAGAAGATATATCTTGCAATAATGACTCTAAGTTGAAAACTTTATTCAATGTGATATTAGGGTTGCTTAAACTTGGGAGTTACATTTGAGATACCCACAAATACAATTCATAAAATGATATCCTGGAAAATCTTAGTATAATCTAATCAAAACTTATGTTTTCGCGATAGATCCGTTTCAATACTTAAAATAAGTAAAGCTTGTACTATGGGAACAAGATAGCGATCATAATACTTGAAACTAGGTAGATACTTTTCATTTTGACATCCAATATGTACAAGATACTTATCATTTTAATACAATTTTCTTTGTCTAAAGAATTTGAATATGACATGTCAATTTAAAAATGACGTAAATTGTTCAAAATTCAGGTTTTTGGTTCACATGCCTCGCTCTTGGATTCTTCCCTATGACATACGTATGGAGGTTCAAACGTAATGAGTATTACTACAATTCTCCCCGGAAGGGGAGGCCCATGTCAAACAGTGGGCTGTTGTGGCTGTAGTAATAATAATATTAATACACGACCTAATACACAAAACACAACGGCAGACACACGACTTGACACACAAATACAACACACACAGACTTTAGATTATGATATGCACTAGGCCAAAGCCCATGCATATCATTCTACCGGTGAAAACCGAGATTGTCCAAAGACACCCAAAATAATAATAGTAATAAACACTTTGAAAATCTTTGATACACTAAACTGAAGATTAAATATACAGGTGCGTTTTGACTATTATTTAATTTATTTGGCAACTGAAAGCCATTCAAATTTTCCAAAACCACTTTAATACAGTTAAAACGTGTGTTGTGCCCAATTTTGTATCTTGACCACTAGATCCTTTGACCCCACGGGGTTTTGTCTAAAATGTCCAAAGGCTTAGACAAAATGGTTTCGTGGTTAACGCTTGTAATGGGAGGACGTCCTCAGTTTTCAGTTTCGGTCAGTAGTGAAATTTGGGCTGGTAAAGGTGGAGACAAAATATAGAGTGAAATTTGACTAGTGACCGATAGCAAAAACTCAGGACGGGCTGGTGATAAGGAACATCTTTACCCAAGGCACAGATGCCGAAAAATTTAAAAAAAGTTGTGCCTCCCATAGGCAATTTTGTATTGGAGGTCCAAGATTTTTTCATATTTCAACCTATGTTATGTTTCTTTATCACGAGCCTGTCCTGCATCATTTCTCTATCAACTCCCCCAATATATAGCGCGATATTACTATTCATTTCTTCATATCGCTTTTTTTTAAATGACAGACTGTTGACTGTCTTGTCATTTCACAACATCAGTTTCTGTCTTCACGGTACTCAAAATAGGAAATTTTCACTCTTTTTTTTTAAACTCTTCCCTAGCCGCTAAATAGATGGCGCTGATCTTGGTACGTTACTGCAGGAAACGGAACGTCACTTAATTTTATCTTTATTTGGATGTACGAGATAGTAAAACGAAACGTAACTTAGTATGTCACTGTCACATCGCTTGCATCATTATCTATGGCTTGCATCAAAGCCAACAAAAGAAAAATATGACTAGAACTTATCTGTTCTGTCAATGTAGAATGTCGAAAAATAATGTTATTTCCTTTTCTCTCAAATGATTTCTGTAAGGAGATTGAGATGAAATATTGTCTGTCAGATCCCTTTAATTTTCGAACGCGACTGTTTCGCCATTTTATGGTGCCAACAATTTATGGTACGTCAAGTGTCAAAGTCTTGTAAACAAAGTGTGATTTATTCGTTTTTTTCTTGAAATATTATTTTTGCAGTGCATTTTTAGTGATATAATACATAATTAAGGAAATGACATCATGCCTGGTTGTTCTTTAATACAGTGCGGCGTGCGTCGGAATAAAAATCGCCCTGAAAATAGTTTGCACACGTAAGTACACAAATCTGCTATTTTACTCGAACTTTATAAGATAACATGTAATAAAAAGCCACGAGCTGCTATTTTTCGCTAAATAGCAGCAAACTATAAACAATTCTTTCCCAATATATCATTAATTTCTTTATTTCTGCCGATAATGATTTCATACAAACTGGTCGTCGGCTAGGGTTGGGGTAGTACATGAAGTCACGGTATCGATATATTTTGCCAGAATTCGTAAGAATGAAAGGAGATAATGAATCTTGAGAGTTCAATTCAGAAAGTTATAATGTGCCAAAATAACAACAAAAACTTAGATCTTTAAATTATTTTTTATATACTTGTTTTTTTTTTACAGATAACAAAAAATGAAGTTAGAAGAAGGAAATGGCTTGATATTATTGGCACCGAAAATATAAATCCACGTCATGGACAAAATATTTACATGCTCCTGTATTTTGGTGTCGAGTCTTATAATAACAGAACTCTGATAAATTATGCCGACGTGAAGAAGCCTTGCCAACCCCTTTTGGTAAAAGCTAAGGACAATGATAGGTCTGTTTTGACTGAGCAGCAACAGGAACAAAGTGGAAGGAAAAGAAAAATTCTGGAATACCACAAGAAATTCAACCTGTGTTATGTTAAGATAAATTATTATTTTTGGTTTTTGTTTGATTATTATTATTATTTTTTACCCCGACAACTTGATTTTCTTTTTAACCATTTATTTACTACACACAAAAAACAGTGAATGAAAATTCACAACAGCATAAGCATATTACAGTAGTAAGGTACACAAAAAATATCACAACTGCGTAGGCATAATGCCCGTCGTAACTATCATCATCTTCCTACCCTTATCCCAATAAGGCAGTTGGCAGCTACCTACCAACTATCGATATCGATTTTTGGGTCCAAAATGATTACAACCCTACAGAAATCCGCCATTTTATGAGTCCAACATTGTTTAGGTATTCACGCACATTCAGAGGGTACAGCCAGTCCATAGGTTTGTAATGTCTTTGAAAAATATATATTTTTTCGGCTTCTGGGAACGCTATCACGAAACCAACGAATAAGGGATCAAAGCACAGACCGCACGACCGCACAGACCAACGAAAGTGTCAGTGCATTTTTTTTTTGCAATTTTACGGGCTTTGGAATCATGTAACGTAGTAAGTTCAACGCCATCTATCGATACCTTAGAATACTATTTTTTTTTCTTTTTCCAAAAATAAAACCTCTTTTGCAGAACAAAAAGCTCCTGGCAGATGTGTAGGATGTGAAGTGCAATAGGGAATCAAATAAATGGATGGTCTTCACTCATGTTGTAAAAAATTACAAGTGATTCTGTAAGAGACCCTCTTATTCTTATGCGACGTTCTCTCATTGCTACCAAATCCTCACTTTCAATAGATGTAGAAGTATTCAAAATGTTCCACTTGGTTCCACAACAAAGTTGACCAATTATCCAACGACCCGATGAACCCTGGCGGAACGACAAACACCTTCTGCCGTTACAAGTGCGAAAGCCCCTTAAACATAATAATCTTTGATTTAATACCTATTATGCAAACAAATCACTCAATCCCAAAACTATTTGCCAATAGAATTGCTTACAAGTGTAAATTAAACATACAATACTGAATAGTGAATTCCTTAGAACAAATTTAGTTTTGAAGCAGTCTGCAGACGAAATAGATTGATTCACAAATTAGCTAAACGGCGTGCGGGGAGTCTGTACAGATAGCTCACTCAGTACTAACGACGATTTTGACGCTTACTGACTGACTTTAACTAGGTAAAAATAATAACTAGAATCTCAGAGCAAATCAAGGTTACTAAGAACATGGTTGCCACGAACGTCATATTTCTTAAATTAAAATTGGCTCAGAATCATATGACGTCCTTGTGATATGATATTATATTCTTCTAGATATGATATTCTTCTACTTTGACATTTTTACCAGTAATAATGCCAACCCAGGTTTTGTAACAATTGGCCAATCGTTAAAATCCTTAAAAGTTTTGAGTGAACCTTCTGTAAACTCTCTATTTTGTAATTGATTGATAACATTTACAATTTTATCAATCAATGGTTTACAAATCTGGTGATTGATTACAAAGCTACAGAATTACTATTGCCATGTGGTGCCAGCTTACAAAAGTATCACCCCATATCTTTCCCGTGAGTGTCGTAAGAAGCTACTAAGATTTGAGAGTTGATGTGTATTGCAATTTTAGACAACAGACTGACTAGCTTCAACACTAATAGTGATACACAGTGTTCTAAATCACTCTCAAACTTTTGTCAAATGTGGTGCAAATGGCCATCTACGTCCGTTTACGCTCTCCCTACTTCGCAAGGTATGTAGGCGTGATA